>VZUI01080976.1:0-194598 GCA_013401135.1 Cettia cetti | reverse complement strand
CCCCAGGGGAGGTGGGCATAGGTGGTGTCGGGTTTAAAGGTGCAAGGGTTTTTGGGAAGGTAGGTCTTACAAACATTTTCTGTGCACAGGAATACCCGGTGCAACATAACAACAAGGACTTGCTACAGTAGTGCAATACAACAGTTTTGGATGAAACCACTACCAAAGCAACAAAAAGGCAAGGGCTCTTCCTTCTGAAGCAGCCTTAGCCATAACACAAGGCCTCATTCCCTATGTGTTAACACCACAGAGGAATTCCCAGTGTGACTCCTCCTTTGGAAGAGCCAGGCCTCCACTGACAGACACAGTGATGAGCTGCCATGCTGGTGCAATAGCCACTCAGGCCAATTATCCACATATACAGCATCCATCCACCCTTTGGCTTACAGGGATAACTTGCACTCCCAGAAAGGGTCTCCCTGCCATTAACAGCAGTAACCCAAAAATGGGATGCAACCATCAATTCTATGTATCACATGAGTCTAGGGCAACACCAACAAGTTGCACCAGGGACTGCCTACTGCCACAAGCCTACTTTCCCATCACCCTGACTGCAACCTGCTTCCATATCCCAGTGGATTCTCTGCCTGCTCAGTCCTCTTTGCCCTTTCCCATCAGCTGTAAAGATCAGACCCATCAGCTCTGCTCTCTGATACATGTGAAAGCAGTCACCAACTTATAGAGGCTGAACAGCTACAGGAGTTGTTTTTATCTAAGTAAAAAATGCTAGCTTGCCATCCATTTTTTCCCTGTATTTCTTCCCACTAATATCCACACAATTCTCTGCACTATTCTTCATTCTCACTAAGTGCCCATCACCTCAGAGAGCTTTGGCTCAACACAAAGTTCATTCCCAATGAACAGTGAGATAGAGATGTCAAAAAATTTGCTATACAAGAAGATGAACCTCAGGGGGTCAGGACAGAATAGTCTCCTGGGTACTTGGCCAAAGTAGTTTGGGAGCAGACTTAGGACTGGTTTCACATGAAGATATCTGCTTCTGTGCTGTATAACCCATGCTGTATGCTGAATTGCAGGTGTACACCCAGGTGCCATTTTCAGCAGCTTCCTCACTGCTTCTGAGCAGCAGAGTCCTGCTGGAAGAGTTGCAGCCCTCCTGGGATGCCAATTTAGCAATTGCAGCATTTTTCAACTACTCCAGAGAGGGGACACAGAGCTCTGGCAACCACAACAGCATAGCCATCCCTGAGACCACTGGAATTGCCCAGAGGTACACACCTCTTCACAGGATATGTCTGAGATTATTCGGGGCTGTTTTTCCAGAAACAGGGGTTATGAAACATTAGTTGCCTTCATTTAACATTTCCTAGTCTTGTCTTTTCTTCACCTGCATCTTAGACAGTAGCTTTTCCCCTTTCCTCTGCTGACAGTGGCAGACACATCCTCTCTGGGACTAATGTTCCTCATTTCAATTACACTATCCTTTACGCTGTGTCCCTGCAACATACCAATTTTGTCTCACCAAGCTACAGAAATGTCTGCCATTCCAAGCTTATTTCAAGCCCCTGGAGAAAAAAGGATCCCAACATGCCATGGTTAGTAAAGTCTTTATCTGGCAGAAAAAAGACCCAAAGATATTGTCTTCTACACCTGAAACACTGGAGCTTAGAAAACCTGCCAGCAATTGACATGTCTTCATCTTGTATAAAGAACACCAAACTCCACTTTGCCTTTGAAATTTCCATCCCCAAAAAAGAGCCACAGATACAATGTAAGTGGAATTACCTGCTATAGAACGCAGTAATCAGGGATGCAAGGAGCCCCACAGAAATTCTGAGGTGATGTTTTGGACGTGAACTTTCTAGGCTGCTTTCCACATAGCAGATTAAGGTGTTACAGTCAAATGAGCACTGAGGAAAGAGCAGAGCAGACCTGAGCTGCCTTGAAGAGCAGAACAGGCAACCTCTTCAGTGGGATTCTTTCTTGTTTTGAGTCAAAATTATGTCTTCAAAATCACATTTAAAATCTGACCCTATTTTAAAACCCACTGATAGAGCAATAGCAAAAATAATACATAAAATATCTGGCTTTGAAGTAGCACACTGGGCCATATTCTACAATGACTGACTATTTTCAGAATATTTTAGGTTTGCATCATAAACAGAGGCCTCTTGAGTTTTTTACACATCACAGTGGAAAAATGAAGTTGAGCAGTAATATCTAGCCTGACATTTGTTTGAGAAGAGTACATACAATATCTCAGTTATTTTAGCATCTTCCTGTGAATGAGGATTCTTCCATCTGACACATATTTTATAATCTTCTGTTGATTACTGTCTCCAAAATTTCGGGTGTTATCATGTCTGGGTTATGAGTTGAGCACAGAATCTTCCTTACAGGTAAGCATACAGTTGGACAAGGATGTATCATATAAATAAACTTTGAAGACAGGTAATATCTACAAAGGTAGATCTCAAAAGATCTTCTGGGAAAATCATGGATGCTCATGTGGTATCCTGTAGGCTCAAAAGTGTCTATGCAGATGGGAGTACCAAGATTGGGAGCCCTCTTACCACTGCCTTAGTGCTACCCCGTTGCATAACTGCACTTGTTGCCCACTGGGATTGTAAGGTAAGGCCAGGAACCAAACCACTCATGGTGTTCTAAGGAACACAGATGGATCCAAGCTGTGTAGCTTTCTAAATTCATAGTCCATGGTGTGTCATTACATGCAATAAAAGCAAATGGATGTATAATTATTTCAGCATTATATGTACCATGAACATACTCCATAACCATAGCCTATATTTCTTTCAAAATTGCAATGGAATTTTATTTTTGCCAATAAGAGGAGGTTTGCAGGTGTGTACATTGGTCTCTTCAACCAGCAAAAACATTGCTTAATTCAGGACAAAAGCAAATGTACTGTTCAGGAGACAAAAATGTTCCAAGGTCATTTAAACATGATTCTGGACATTTGCATAGCTCTAGCAGGAAAGCAAGCAGTGGCTGCCTCTGCAGTCAAGGAGACATTTGAGTTTCTGGTACACACCTGTGCAAGACAGGCTTGTGGCAACACCAGTAAGTATCTTAACAGGCCTTCAATTTCAAGTCCAGGGCTGCAAGGGCTGCAGCACAGGGTCTCCCACTACACAGGGGTCAGCAGGGATCACAGCTGAATCTTTATTTGACGCAGGACCTCTTTGAAGGAAGTGAGTAACTGAATGCAATTGCCAGCACTGCTTCTGAAGTCATGCTACCACTTTCTCTGCGCTATTCATGTATCATGACACTTTTGAGTTCTAATGCCTTAGTGTTCTGCACTTACCTTTAATCATGTTAGAGTAATTCCTGTTTTGACACAGCTACTTTATCATCACATTGCTAGAGAATGAGGAAAATACAGAAATTCCAAAGATTTGGCATATCTTAATGTTCATATACACACGAAAAGAGAGATCAATAAATCAAAAGTTATGTTTCTGTTATTTAAAAAATAGTAAGTTTTTGTCAGGAATTATCACACTGAAATCTACTTAAATTCGTTTTAAAGAATGTCTTAAAAATAAAATTTTATTTTGAATTCTGTCACAATTTAGGGACTGTGTTCCCCAATCTGGTGTTCCCACTGAAACACTCCAAACTGTGTGCAGTTCATTTGATTCCTGATTTCAAACAACAATGGCCCAGTCCCATGAGATCTGCCTCTAGTGACCAGCACCCAGCTGGTCTTTTTACCACCACTCATAATCCTTTAAGCCAGCAATGCAGGCAGTTTTCAGGCTGCCTTGCTCTCCTCTTACAGGGTCTATACTTCATCAGTTTGTCTATGAGGGTGTTATGGAGAACAGTGTACAAAGTCTTATGAAGTAAAGTTAAATTATTTCTCATATTTCTCCTGTTTCCAGTGAACTGGTGATTTTGTCATGGAAGGTTATCAGGCCATCAATTATGACTTCTCCTTCTTAAACCCCTGGTGCCTATTTCCAGCCATTATCTTGTCCTTCATGGTTTTGAAAGTTTTCAACATTATTAGTTCCACCACCTTCCCAAGGATCAAGGTAAGTCTAAGAAGTCTGAAGCTCTCCAAATCCTTCCTCTTCAAGCCCAAAATAACACTTAGCTCTCCCAATCCACAGGAGCTTTGCCTGAGTATTTATATCAAACTTAACTGCTACTGTGATTTCTAAGTAATTGACCTTGATCTTAAAAATAGCTTCTATTTTAATGTTTTGGTGAAAGCACCATAGAGATTAAAAAAAACCCAAGAAGATAGTTGCAATTACATACTTAGAAAAATTAATTTTAAGAAACCAGTAGTGTAGAAGACAAAACAAAAAAAGGAAAGAACAAGTTTTTTAGGTAAGGTTCAAATTCACAGAGTAGGAGAAAATTCATCCTGCAGTACAGAAAACAGTGGCTTAAAAGTTTCTGAATCAAACCAGTTTTTAAACATCTGGGAAATAAGATAATTGATAAAAGGACTCAACTATTATGAACAGAGCACAACTTTTTTTTGATGATGTAACTTCGCTGGTGAATGATGGGAAATGAATGGTTGTGATGTATCTTAACTTTTGTAAAGTTTCTGACACCCCATCTTATGACATTACCAGAAATTATCTAAAGATATAAGATCTGGCTTTAATCATCCATGAAAGCATGAAAACAAGAGCATTCTTACAACAGCTCACAGTCTTATATGTAGCTGCTTCCAATATTTTTCCAAGGTCCCTTTTCTGTCAGGGAATGTTGATAGAAGGAAACATCTTATGAATACCCTTATGAGGCTGATTTTTTGCAGAGATATGATGACGATGGCTTCAGACACACAGGGGGAATTTTATTCTTAGTCCTTTCAGCACAGCTATTCTTGCTTTGGCTGTTTCTGCAGTTCCCCCTGCTGGCTGAAATCTCTGGCTTGTTCCATAATATGGCCACAGAGATTTATGCAGGAGTATTTTCAGAATAAGGTTCACCTCACCAATGCAGAGGGATACTATGGTGATTCATACTGATACAGATTTTTTTTAAAATAGGAAGCTAAATTATTTCAATATTGAAAGCTAATCATTGTTGCCTTTTAAAAAATTTCATTACAGCATATCACTTTATCCCTCAAATTGCTCATCCCTGTTAAATATAACCTACATTCAGACTTTCAATATACCAAGATCTTCCCCCACTCTCACCTTCCTCAAACTCTTTTCCATACTCCAATCAGAGCATGGATCAGTGGTCAAAGGCAACAACAGATCAGGAGCCTTCTCTCTTTTGGACTCAGGTCAACAGACAAGCATCAGTGAGCTTGCCATTTGGAAGTATTTGTTCAAAGTAGTTGATAGTAACTGCACAGTTTGCTGAAGCTATAGGAATTATCTCCAGGACATCTGGCTTCATGCCCCATGTGAACTTCCCCGAAAATAAAACACCAGAATGTATAAAAATGTATTGACTCGTCTGCAGAAAAGATTTGCAGGCTGTTTGCCTTCTTGTAAAGTAAAAAATAACAAGGTTGATGTGAGCAAACAGAAAGACATAAAGAAGCTAAGACCTGTCAGTAAAAAGACAAAACATTATTCAGCTGCAAGTCATTTCACTGGGGATTATCTCTAAAAGCAAGATTTGTTTTTGACATCAGGTTTTAAAAAGCTGCTTAAACTTTTCTTAAAAAAATATGTGATTACTTTCAAGAGTTTATGAAGGAAAGGATCAGAGAGCATCTCTTATCAATTATTATTTCACTATTTGAAAAAGCACTTGTATCTGCGCATGAAGGAAGAACAAAACTTCACGCCTGTGATCCTTACATTACTGGGGAGCTCAGACTTGAATTGCCCAAGTAACACAATTTTTTATTTTCTTATCATTACTCTGTTGGGGCAGACAAGTTTTACCTTGCAAAGAGAGACAGTGTTCTTGCATTGGGAAAATTCAGTGCTCCCTCTGCCAATCATAAACTATAATTAATATTGCTTAAAACTTAACCAGTGAAGAAAGCCAGTGAAACTCAAATTCTTGTATTTGCTTTATAAAATTAAATTGGGTTCCCCCAAGATAATAACTATCAACTTGAAGCGGGCAAAGATATAGCTTTAATTATGTACATTACTAGTTAGTTGCAATTCATATTTCATATGGTAGCCATCTTTCTTTACCTTATGGAATTAGAAAGATCAAAATTATTTAAGTATCAAAATTTAAAAAAAATTGAGATACACCTGACATTTCCTGGATTTGAGTACATGTATATGAGTACATGATTTTGAAGTATAGTACAAACTTAATAAAACATCTAACCTACTCTGTACAAATCAGCAACAAAAACTTTTAAACCCCAAAATAAACATCTGAATGATGGAGCTAAAGTTCTCACTTAGAGAACTCCCTTCTCTTTAGTTTTTAAACTTAGTTCCTAAGAAAAAAGTCATTTGCCTTAACATCTCTAGGCTACTGCATAGCAGCTTAACTTACCATTAGGAAGTGTTACTTAGAAAATAGTGCAGGAAATATTTTCTTTCTATCCAAAGTTCCAACTTGTTAATTTATTTGTTTTTCCCCAAAGGTGTCAAAAGACAATAATGCAGTGTGAAAGCTTCTAGGAGATTCTGCATGACCTCCGTAGCTGCATCTGCCCCTTGGCATATCTCATCTGCAACATCCTGACAGCATTCAGCATCATACCTCTCCTGTGGAAGAGAAAAACTAAAGCTAGGAACAAACAAACAAAATGGTATGGATTACAAGAAAATAACTTGAAATTAATTTGCACTGAGTATTTTGTGTTTCAAGAGATGCCAGTTCTCTGGTGTGTTTGTCTTCAATTTTCAATAACTACCCAATTTTCTGGCTTTGTCTTTATCAAAAATAAAAAAGCACAGAAAAACTGTGAGTACTGCTTTTGTAACCTTTAAATTGGCTATTGACTAGAAGGCAGCGATCTCACGAGACTGTAATATCTATTTAAGTTCTTGTCTTACTGGCAATAAAGCATGATGAGATGAAACAAAAAAAAAAACTGTAATAAACATTACTTTAATAAACCACTATATAAGAATAGATGTATTTTAAACATACTATAGCCCTTATCATGGAATTATACAATCATAGAAAGTTTTGTTTGGAAGGGACCTTAAAGATCATCCAGTTCCAATCCCACTGCATGGGTAGGGCTGCCACCAGCTAGTAACTATTAGAGCAGGTTGCTCAGGGCTCCATCCAGCTTGGTTTTGAACACTTTCAGGGGGCAGGGCATCCACAAACTCTATGGGAAAACGAAAGGATAATAACTAATTTTGTCTTCAAATATTATAAATAGAATATCTGCTGTTATAATTAATGAATTAACTACATTGTGATTTTCCAAAGAATTCAGTCATTATTTATAAAGAACTTGGTCACTCCGTTAAGGTCATCTGACTTACAAATGAAATGAAGTACAAATGTAATAGTATATTTGATATCTGCAAAATATAGTTTGTTATCAATACATTTATAAAATATATTAATAAACTTACTGTTAGAATATTTTGCATGTTAATAAAAAAGTAATTGAGAGTTATCTGTGATTGAATATAATTAGTATTATCAAGAAGCTATAAACATCATTAAGAATGCTGTTTTTCTACTATAAAGTCAAGATTTCTGTTCTATTACGTAGAAAGCCTAGAAGATATTTTATTCAAAGTAATTACATATATATTAATGTATATCTTCTCCTTGTTAGGACAATTTAAATCCAAGAGACCCCAAACTCAAATTAAGTGAAAAAAAATATTGCTATTTTCATGCAATTTGCAGGCATTCTGCACTGCCCAGAAAGTATTAACTGGATTAGACCTTACAATTGGACAACAATTTCCAGGAAAGGCTCTTGCACTCCAGGACACTCCATACTTGTTACCTTAGTGATTAATTTAATGCCCAGGAGAAGGTGACTGTTACTTATTCCTTTAGCTAGCCTTTAACTGTTATTATAACCAAAATCAAAATTTAATTTATGGTCTAATAATACTTAAAGTTACAAGTAAATGGGAACCAATTGTAGTCTTTGATATCACAGACAATTCCTTTCCTTTTAAGTCTTACAAAAATAAGCTCCTTATTCACAAGGAGGTCTTAGAACATGTGTGAGCAAGACCTTTTTCTGACTGGAAACATGGAAAAGAACCAGTAAGCCATGAAGTTGCATGGAAAGAATTAGAAAAATAAAGCTGGCTAAGGAGGAAAAAGTCTGAAAAACCAGAGAAGTAAAGGGAAAGCAACAATGATAAAAACAACCAGCAGTAAGCTTCAAAATGGGGCCAGGGTATGGGAGACATAACCAGGACTGGCTATAGTGGAAGAAAGCAAAGTAATGAATGGGGATGAGGAGGGATAAGAGACAAAAAGAGCAACCATGATAAGGCAAACATGAACAGTGAATAAAAGCACTTGTAGAAAATGATTGTAGAAAAGACTGATCAGCTTTTCTACAGGGAGCAGGACTATTCTGAAATTTTGCATCAGGACAGAAACTGGAAAGTGGCAGAACAAGTTTACAAGGATAGGAGCTGAGGGGTGTTAAGGGATCTTTCTAGGACAAGGGCAAGAAGCACAGATGACAAGTCCTTCCTGCCTCTTTTTTAAAAAAGAGGGGCTTCTACAAGGAACGGGAAACAATTTTTCCCAAGGCTCTGTGCTTAAAAGATACAGATCTTCATACCTTATCATCTTTGCAATACCAACTCTAGCTGTTACCAGGATTGGAAATTCTCACTGTCTCTTGAGTCTGAGGCACAGTTGTCTGATATGCTTATAACAAGCCTTTTTTTTTTTTTTTTTTTTTTTTTTTTTTTTTTTTTTTTTTTTTTTTTTTTTTGCTTTCTACTCTAGGTAATCTCCACTCCCAAATTTTTGATGACAGAACACACAACAGAGCTTCCCAACTCTTACAAATTGTTGTCAGACAGTGAGTCCCTTTCATTCTCCTCTTCCTGACTCTTTACTGCCTTCTGTTTAATGGATAGTTGTCTGCTTGCTCTCTCCTCTGCTGTTCCTTCTGTTTCCCATTGCAAAGATACTTTTATGCCAGTGAAAAAAACATGTATGAGTACATGCAATCACCTTTTTTGTAGGACTATTTGTCAGAATAAAGTCCATTTTATCATCACACCTTGCAGCTGTACAAAGAAAAAAAGGTTGCCCAATCAATACTCTTCTTCCTCTCTCTTTTTTCTCTTTCCTTGTTTTTAATCTCCTCCCTCTCTCTCTCCTTTCAAATACCAATCAAAACACACAAAACCCCCCACATTTGGAAGTCCTGTTCTGCATAGCACAGGTCAGATTAAATTACTTAATTCTTGTACAAACATTGTGCTGCCCATCACTTGTCCAGGATGAATGAAGGGGAAGGACCAATCCAATGGACCTTTGTGAAGAGAACAGACTTGTATGCCAATTACAACCTGTGTTTTTCTTGTTATTGCACTCTTTCTCAGCTTACATAGATCGTACTAACTCTGGCTGATCTTCCACATTTTTTCAAGTTTTCCTTTCCTCTCGAAATTTCTCTAACCTAATGCTAGTTGTTGCATCCAGATGCAAGACTGACAAAAATGACTGTGTGGCTGTTAGGATTTGGGAATAACAGGCTACAAGTAAAACACAATCAAAAATTAAGTCTATGAAAAAATCTCTGGAGAATATTTGTTTCATCCACTTCATATTTTTAATACTAAAGCAATATGAGTGTTTATGTTACACAGAGTTTTACCATGCCCTAAACGTTTCTTGCAATGAAGATGGGAATTGTTTCCAATTGAAGCAATGGTTTAAGTATTGATCACATCAAAATACACAAATTGGAACAACTTTGTTAACACTGCAGAGTGAAACACTCCAAAAGATGCTTAAAATGAGAACCAAGCCTAACAGTTTCATTTTGAGCTTTTTGAGCCTTTCATACCAAAACTTTCATTCATTTGACCACTGGCTCTGTTTTTTCCAGGATCCACTCCAGACTACAAGAGCACATGAAATACTATTCTACCTAATTTTTTTATTCATTGAACAAGAGCCTGGGCATGACCCTGAATGTTGGAGGTTAAGATCAACCAAAAGACAAAATTAGAATTTGATTCCTAATCTGACTATTATTTCGAGTTCTTTGCAGAAAGCAGAAGAGCATCAGTAGGACAAACTGAAATACACTGACGTAAATACGCTCTCATTTATTTGAGGTGGAAAAGTTATTTCAAAAGACTTTCTATCGAAACTCTAGCCACTCTAAGCATTTTATCCATTGGGGTTTTGGAGGAAAAAAAAAATCATCAAAGGATTATGTCCTTCATGTTCTAAAAGAAATCAGCCTTTTCTTATGCACTTTTTGAAAACATGTGGGTGGATATATCTATATATATAGATATGCTTGTGTATATATATATAAAAATGTATGTATATATGTATGTATGTGTGTCATTTCAGGAGGGCTAAAATATACTGTATGTTAAATTAGGCCTGAAAGTATATTTTTGGTCAATCTCAACCTGAACCTCTTATAAGTAAATTACTTGCTGAAAAGTATTTTCCCAAACCTGCTGAGACTAGGAAAGTATAGGTTTAAAAATCTGCAGCAGTTAATCAGATGAAGGAATCTCTAGTATAGTCGACAGTATATGGTAAAAAGAAGCAGAACCTTGTTATGATATGATCTTAATCTGGACACCTTGATCTGGATTTTATAGAACAGTGTACCCCAGACTTCATGCCATGATTTTAAATTTTAGTGTTCAAGGGGAAAAAAAAACCAAACCTAAACAAAACAAAAACAAACTCGCCCCCGCCCCCCCGGAAAATATTTATGTTTCTCAAAATGGTCAGTCCTGCATGTGGATTCTGACAATTTCTTTCACCAAAAATCTGACCTGTCTAATTTTAGGCCCTACTGGGCACTGTACTTGCATGAACTAATATACGAGGGTTCTTATTCTCAGGAATTTCTAGTCAAAACCTTTATTAACATAATTAACCATAATAGTTCCATGAAACCCAAAAGAACTAGTCTCTCTCTTTCTCTCTGAGAAATGTTTACTTTTCTCACTGTAATGGATGTTTTCTACCTTCATTCTTAGGCTCAAGCTGAAGTTTCATCCATTTAGATTTTAAAGTAGAAAGAGATATTAGAATAAAAAAAAAAAAAAAAAAAAAAAAAAAAAAAAAAAAAGAAACCCTGGCTCTTCATTCTTTAAGAACTGCCAACTTTTGTAGAAGAGTATTACTCAAAAGAGAAAATCTGTTCACTATTCTTTGTATTTTCTTGAAATAAATAACTAAAAATTATAACTGACTTGTGTGATATCAAAACAAGTCAGGAGACTAAGTAATTCAGTTTGTAGCTGATTTACGTTAAGCACACAAATTGCACAGTATAGCAATCAAAATAATATAAACTACAGTGGACTTTTTCCCAGTCCAATATTATCTTACAATGATGAGCAATATTAGTATTACAACTAAAATATAAAAGTTTGGGAAAAATAATTCTTTTAAAATGTTTTCTTAATATTTTTTAAAACCTGCAAGGGAATAAATTTCCTCCCTTCCCCTTCCTTTGGTTTCATCCTTCTGGATGAAACTAAACAGCAAATATAAACAGAAAGCTTAAAACCACAAAGATTTTAAATAAAGGGATATTTGTGAAACCCAGTAATATAATCTTACTTACAAGAATCAGAATTACAGCTACTATAAGGCAGAAAACAATCAATTAAATATTTAACAACCATTCAATAAATGATGGTTATCATCAGAGTTCTAATATGGGGTTTTTTTCATAAAAAAAGAAAAATAAGTCAAAGGTTGCCAGGAAGTCAGGCAGAAAAATTGGGCAGAGTTGTTTTGGGAAGTTTATCATGCTTTTTTCATTATTTCCCTTAATTTAATGAATTTATTCTGTATACTGATGAAGTATACAGAATACAGTATACTAAAGTCAGGCCATTCTCTGTTCAGTTTTCTGTGTCTTCCATCAGAATTATCCATCTAGACGAGAATGTGAGTAAGGAAGCCTTTGTGGTGAGGTGCCCATCCAAATCCCTTTTTTGGCAGACAGGTGTAAGTGAGACTATGCAGCTGCATCAAGCTTAAAACAGATCCCCTCATTCTGCATGGAATTTCCCAGCAGCTTCCACATCCTTATCAGTACTCACCCTTAGAGTCCAACCCTTCAGCCAAGGGATGACAGATTCTAAAAACAAAGAGATTATATTGTCATGCAAGTAATGACCCTATTACAAACTATGGAATGCTCTGGGATGCATTTTGAAGGGTACATGGGAACTGATCAGTGAAATTTTATTCTGCTTTCTTGGAGGGGGAGGGGAGGAGAGGGTTTTGTCCTCCTCTGTTCTTTAACTTAGTCTGGCCATCCTGTGGTTGGCAAAAGCACGTATTCTCCATTTTAACTGTGCAAAGTGGCCCTTACTGTTGCCAGCTCTTACTGTGTGCTCTGAGCAGTTCATCTCCAACCATCCTCATAGCCAACAGACAATCATCAGCTAAGATGTTATTCAATTCGTGCCCTTGTGGGAAATTTTTTACCATGCAGAGGAAGAATAGGATGAAGAAAAGATGCAGATATGGAACAAGAATTGCAATCAAAAGATTACCATAGGAGCAAATCCTCTTTAAAATGTGAGAACATTTTTGACATATTGGTTTGAAGAAAGTCTCACTATACCATTTCTTTTTAATGTGATATTACAGCTAAATTATCATCTCACCTTTTTCAGAACTTAGACTGAAACAGACTGCTGTCACTGACTAGGTGGACCATGACATATTTTGCTCCAGTCTAATACATATTTATCCTGTCAAATCTCCTAACCACACACAAAATTTTAAATTTATTACAAGATAAGTTAGAATATCTTTTGCAAAATCATGTATTATTTAATGTATTTACTACATAGTATTTTAGATATATTTGCAATTTTTTTCATTTATCGTTTGGAATATTTATTTTAATTCAGAAAAGATGCTATTCATTAAATAGGGTGAAAATTGAACTGCAGTAAAAAGGCCTGGGTCCTTATTTAGTAGTGAATGGACACTATTATGTATCAATAACAGGCTTGTGTTGTACCTCTGGAGAGTTTTCAGGTCATTAGGATTTTTACTTGTCACCAAGAAAATGACAGACAAGAAATAGCTAAGTATAGCAGTCAAGAATAAAAGTGACCTCACAAATTACAAGGACGTAATAATTCCTTTTTTTTTTTTCAAATAACTCTGAAATACATGGCAGATATTTAAACCTCTACACATTCTGCAATGTCTTTTGTGTTTGGGATTTTTCTTTTCTCTGTGAAAAGACATTTGAGTGTTCTATATGATAAAAAGTTTTATAGTGAAAACAATAACTGACACTACCATAAAGCTTTAATCTCAAGGTTCTCTATTTTTAGTGGGTTTGGATTCAAACCAGCAGGAAAAATATTTCAAAAATCAATACTTACACAACATAAACAAAAGTTGTTATGCTCATCATTTAAATGTTTTATAAATTTACGATCATCAATCTCTTTGCAAGGTAGCTATTAAAAATAGCTCTTCAATTACTTTTTTCCTTGTGAATTAATTTTGCTGAGTTTATTTTACTGTTTCATAATTATACAGTGACAAAGTAGTTATGTTTCTTTCTATAAATGTGTACTTCATATAACATCTAACTTTAATTTCAAGGATTTAAGATTCTCTTTTTTAGAGTGAGAAGCAAGAACTGAGGTATGGACAGTGGTAGAAGAGATGACATCACTGTACAGACTCCTTCCAGGAAACTTTATGTTTTCTGTTTCATATCATATAAATAATAATAAGGGCTCATGCAAACTAGAAATTACACATTTTCATATAATTATTTTAAATTTATATGATACAGATATTCAGAGAAACCTGCTTAACTGCTGGTGAAGCTGCAGAAGACATAACAGAAATTGACAGTTTCTTACAAGTTTCTTCTACTCTAACTTCTGCATGTTAAGCAAAGAAAAGAACAAATCGAAGTTCTGTATTAAAAAATGATTTTGTCATTAAAATTCAATTGTACCTCTTTCCTTATATATCAAAAGCAGCAGTCCTAAAACTAAGAATTTATTCCCCAAACTGCTCATTTCAAGTGTGAAGAGACGAGTTTGGAAAATTGAAAGGCATCCATGGACAGTAGTTTATTTTGTTATATTGTAACTTAAAACCCCTGCATAAATATTGCCAGTTGACAGTATGCAAAAAATCCTTTATCTGTCATCCACTCTAATAATGGCAAGCCATCTTCTATTGAAAGAGTTATTTCTCATAGGTAGTCATAGTTTGTACACTGGTGCTTTAATTAAGGGCAGAGATTAGAGAATTACTGATTCCACACTGCAGCAGAAGGCAGATTCTGCCCTTCTTGCTGCCTGTGCAGTACTTAGAGAACTGCTAAAAAAAGCATCAAATATTACACTTTCTTGTGATATGCAGTATTATCTGCCTCATAGTTTAATGGTGTGTCAAAGACTGGTGAAGTGACTTCACTCTATTTCTACTATACATTGAAGAAAAAAAGAACTGTGAGCAAAAGTACTAGAAGGCTGAAAATCTGGATATGTATGAATAAAGAACTGATGTCTAAATTGAAAGCTTCTGTTTATTGGTCACAAACTTCTTTCTGTGACTGCAATAGCTATAGCAGGAAAGTATTGGAATGAACTCTGCAAACGATCAACCTTTTGGACTAATGTTAATATTCAAGACTGTTAATGGGTAGATAGCTACCAAAACAATATTTCTATATTGAAACCTGCTTTAAAAACAAACAAACAAAGATAAAAAACCCCAGCATTGTTCAAATTCCACTAAATCACTTGAGAAAGCTGTCCCACTGACCAGACCAATATTCCTGATGAAACCTCTCCTATCTGGAAATGTCCCATATAACTGAGATGGAGCCAAAGCTGGCCTATTCATCCCCTGGAACTAGTATAATCTTAAAAATAAAGCAAAACTGCAATACAATAATCCCTCTAACTCTACTGAAACTCATTATCATGTTTTTCCCATCTGAACAGACATCTAACCATGGCCTGCAAATTAAGGGTTTCCAAAGAACAACTTTACAGAGTATAAAAGTCTATAAAGTTTCTACATAAACCTGACTTTTGTATTTTAAGCATTAATATGCTGTTTTAATCTAAAACATGTCAGCTAAGCATTAAAGATAAAGAGCCATTGAAGAAACAAGAATGAGGAAGGACCTGACACACAGGTGTTCTGGTGGTTGGTGCTAGGAGAAAGATGCTGTGGGATGCATTACCATTAGCCTAAACTAATGTCTATATAGGTAATGGTAATTTAAACTTGAAGATCCTTTTTTACATACTTTTCTGAAAGAATTAGTGATACCATTTATTATGCATTACAAGAAGAACGATAAGGTCACTTAAAATGGAATTGAAGCAGCAACAAAATTGAAACACTCTTGGTATGACTCAACAGATAACTGGCTTATATTTTAATACTCCAGGGGTAGACAATTGGCAATTGTCTATTTGCAATAAATTCTGCTCTTCTCAGAATCCCTATATATCATACATTTTGTTTAAAATGTCAGTGGAGTCAGACTAAGGTGAATTGATCAAGTAAAACTCAATATCCTCTAATGATTCCAGATGGGAACTAACTGCCACTTCTCTCAGACTGGATGCACACCATGGGGGCAACCTTTCAGTACATAAGAAAGAGGAGAGGAATTCAGCCAAAGTGTCCTCTTCATTAGAATGTCCAAGGAAAGGATATTTTGTATTGGCTACAGAAGCAGTTTAAGAACAGGGAGACTAGCATTTCATTCTGTAAATCAACAAGATTCTTCTGTGCTTGCAAGCCACCAACCTATTCCCCTTAAAGACATTCAGTATGCATTTAATGCTGTATAAATAACCAGAGTAATAATATTAATGTACAAGATAAAGGGTACTACAGATTGGATTGAGTATCCTGGTACTCATTACTTGACATATATCCCTGACTTTACATCCTATTTAATTATATTATAAAGATAAATTACTTCAGTGTGGAGCATTTGTAAGTGCTGATCACTTTCCCTATTCTCCATATTCTCCACTCCACATGCTTCACCTCAAGCTAGGCACACTGCTTCAGCTGTATTGACGTACTAAGTGTGGGGAGATAATTAGTGAAAAATTGTTGCATCATGCATAAGAGTGACTAGTCCAGCATGAACAAAAGATTTCAGGCTATATTCACAAACCTGTGGGTCTGATGCTTCAGTTCTCAGTTGGTAGTAACCATTTTATCCAATCATCTCCTTCCATAAGCAAGGCACTAGTTCAAGTTATTTCTCCAGTGAGTGACTTTAACATTTAATAAAAAATAAATTACAGACTACTCTAGCTAACAAAAAAAAAAAAGCATTATAGCTACCATCACACCATCCCAACCTACAAACACCTCAAAAATGTCGTTCTAAGAAGTGCTAAGTTTTTGTACCTTAAAATGACATTTTTAAAAAGAACTTGGGATTCTATTAATTTGTTGCCTGTACAATAAATTACTTAGTAGGCCTGAAAGATTAGCAAAATCATTCAAATTAAAACATGTTGGTTCAAGTTTTATCCTGAATGCATATACACAGACAACTTAAATATTGTGACTTAAGCTGTTCAAATCCAGACATAAAATATATAAAAAAGGTGTCTTCTGAAGAGGCATCAATGTGTCTCATCTCTGATGGCAAAATAATTATTAAGCCACTTAACTCATCAATATGCCTGACAAGAGATTAGTATAGACAGGGTCACTGTAGACATGTCATGACATTTTCTATAATTTTTCTGGTTTAGAAATTCACAGCTATTTTCTACAAAAGGGATAAATACTTGCAAAGCTTATTTAGAATCCTTCACCCTTCTAGTGTTTCCCATAAGCCTTCTCTGACATTTGACCTACCTCTCACAGGTCACGACATTTTATCTGAGTTGAGAATAATTACAACTGACAGCAGCACATAGGTTTTTTTCCTAGTCTTAGTTATAGATAAAGAAGAACAGAGACAACAGATTAGAGGATTGTTCAGCAATCCAATTTGGGGCCTATTAGAGTCTTGAACAATCTTTTATTCTTGCTGGATGGGCTCATTTATAAGTTTATCTCATGGAAACTTTGGTCACAAGGAAACGCATGTGACAAGAAACTTGATAAACAATTCTTAAAGAATTAAAGTCAGATATCACTTCCATGGAATCTGATGCATTATCAGAGCACTCTGTATCAAGGAATAATGCTGGTACTTTTTGTAGTAGGCATTTTCAAAAGTACTACTAAAAAAAGACATTCAACTTTTCTGAAGACTTTCATTATACTTGTTTTCTTCACAAGGGGTTTGTTTCATCTTCAGATGAGTCTTGTCACTGTTAATTTAAAAATTATAGTAGATACAAGTTGATTCATTGTCCATTGACCTTTTACAGCCAGAGTTTAGCATTAGGGTTAAGTACGGCCAACATTAAAATAAATTCATAAGGTCTTGCCTTTAAATTAGAAAAATGGGCTGTAACAGAAGTTCACAGTAGTGAACTTTTCTGAAAGATTTTTTTTTACTTACTTCTTATTTATATACCTATATTTGTCCTTAGAATTAGCAGTTAGCATCTTAGTAGTTCAGCATTTTCTAGTTCTTGATGGTTTTCTTCTAGCAGAATTCCTCCATCATTGGATGAAGACATTTAAACAGCAGGATCCACCCCTCAACAGCTGTCCTGCACAATTCCTAAATACTTCATTTTCTTGAAGAGAAAACTTTCCACAGTCTATTTTAGAAGATTCTGTTTAAACTATACAAATGTGTAATCACATGAGGGCCTCTCCAGCACCATCCTCTAGCCTTTCACAGAGTTGGGGATAGCCACCTCATTCTCTCTCTTCCAAACTCAGTTTTAGTAACAGTTTAGTAGCCCACTCAGCCCAGAGGGAAGGCAGGTTCCAGCCCTTTCACAAACTTCCTGCAAACAGAGAAGCCCTACTGTCTGGCAAAGCTGGTGCTACGGCTGTTCTATGATTTAAAACTAAAAGTAAAAAGTTGCTTTTCTTAAGAAGGTCATACTGTAGGAAAACCACCTGAAAGAGTGATAATATATTATTACAGGTATTATCATTCAAGAGTCTGTGTTTCTGTTAATGTATATACTCAAATATATAAGAAAAGCTGTGCTTTGTCCCATTAACACCATTGCCAGCCTAAGTCATCAGGGTACACGGGCAACAATAACTTTTGAGAAGAGAACTGGGAGTTAAAACAAACTTAATTGTGAGTGTGTCTTCAGCCTGAAGCCTGGATTTCCCCTGCTGTGGAAGTACTACACATGCACCTGTGTCTTCCATTTCATTGCACCCACTCCATGTATGTGCAGGTTTTATGTAGCTTTTCTTGCTCTGGCATTCACTCACAGGCCAGGACAAAGTGGGTAAGTGTAGGACAGCATGAGTTTGGCTTTGTCAACATAATCACTGATCACTGAAGAAAAGACAGCTTGTGTGCAAGAGGTAGCTGGTTTTGAAACCCATTGTCAAGTTAAAACTGCAGACTTACAGCATTAGTTGAGAAAGTGACAGAGGTAGGTTTTTTTCGGTTTTCAGTTATTACTCTTTTTGTCTCTAGGTAAAAACCAGGTTAACTGTGTGGCTGCTTTAAAGGTCTATTTAAGCTTTAAAATTATTCATACCAACCACAAATAATGAATAAAATGACCCCATTTATTAGAGACAATAGGGACTTTAGCTGAAAATCTTACTTCAGGAAGCTATACAATTACTGGCAAATGACATAGGGCAAGTAGAATAAGAATATTTCAAAATGTTTTTCTTGGAAGGAAAAATCATTTAGCTATTGTGTGAATTAAACAAAAGCAGATCAAATTGCATGATGCAGTAGAAATAACATTTTCAATTACTGTTCCACTATTATTCTGTAAAATCCCATCTTTCATGGGTATACTCTTTGTGTCTAAATTGTATAGAAAAAAATACATAGTAGCATTGCATGACAGGTCTAAATAAAAAAGAAAAAGGAAATCCAATTTGACATTAAGATAGTTTCTTATCGTAACAATGCTAACATCATTAAAAATGTTCTCAACACTGATTACTGAACTATTTTTAATATCAGAACAATAGTTTTAACTATATGTGCAGTTTTATATTGCTCAATACATTTACTATGTCATTTCACCATAGCCCTTACTGAATTTGATTAATAAGATATGTGACCAGTTATTTAAAGGGGAAATGTTTGTTAAATGGCAGCAAAATCACTGTGACTGAAGATCTGATGAAGGACCATAAGGAAAGAAACATATCACAAAAACAGAACAATTCATAAGTCTGTAGTTCATGTTCTATTTATTTAATTTTACTCTTTCATACTGTTAAGTGAATGTAAGGAACATTATACTGACTCTCCATGTATTCTATTGGGGGGAAAGTTTAATATTACCGCCAGCACAGTAGGATATGAATATCTTAGTAATTTTAGAAGAAACACATATTTCTTTCTGTTCCTCACCAGGTGAGAAATTACTTTGCTTTTTTATTTACTGTATGACTGGAGCAGATTTTCTTTGTAGTATTGAAGTTTTTGCTGCTCTGATGAAGTGTAGAAATGGATTCAATGCTGGAATTCAGCACAATCTACATATTCTGGGTAGCAGGTGTTGATGATGATCACATTCAAGACAGGTGTGCTAGCTAAGGTAGCTGAAGTTGTTTCCATGGAGACCTTTGGAAATCACAGTTAAATGTTTAAACATGGGCATAATGGATGCAGAGCAAAACCAAGGCAGCCATCTAAGCTGGGCAGCTGGGCAGTAACTTGGGCAAGTTCTTAGACTGCTCTACTAGCACATTTAGGTAGCTAACTGTGCCAGAAAGAAGCACCTAACTCCTCTGAGGATTCACAGCTGTGCATCCTCCTTTACAAGCTGACAACAAAGGTGTTACAAGCATTTGCTACCAAAATGCTGCCCTCTTCCTTCCTCAGAGCTCAGCATACAAAACTTTACAGCACATGTGCAAAGCACAGGTCCCCATCTTCTCTCTTGCCAGGACACAGATTTAAAGCAGGACTCGCCCCTCCATAAGTACTGTGTTAATACTTTGGGGTTTTTTCAGATTCTTCTTGTGAATCTGCTCTTTCTTATAGAAACTGAGGTATCCTAGAGGACTGTTTACAATACCAAGCTAGATTTACTTTTCCTTCCTCAAACCCACAAAAGCCCAGAACTTGAGAATTCTGAATCCAATTCCCTGCTATTCATTCACCAAACTTTTTAGTAACCTGTCAATTTCTACCTTAGCAGTGCTTAAAATTTTACTTCCTCCTGCTAGAAAGAGAAAATGTTGCTTTAATGAGCTAGAAACCTTCATATTTCCAGTCTGTTTATTCGTCTGCTATTTACACTCAAGTTGTTCATGTGTCAATAGTGTCTCATTCACTGCCCAGCATATTTATATTTGGCCACCCGATGTCTTCTTAGTCCCTGCTCTGTTAGGTCAAATAATGTTGTCTTTCAGGTGAGCAGAAGTAGAGTTAAAACAAATGGAAATTTTTCCTCTTCCTCCTTTATTGAAAGCAAAGTAATAATCCCCTTTCTTTTTCGTGTTCCCAGAGCTCCCCCTCCCGTTTCCATTTATTCAGGCCCTTGGGAAAAGGCAACAGCACCTGAAGCAAACTCCTCCCCTTCCACGATACAGGAGGCAGTGTGAAATCTGTCAGTACATGGTGGTTTAATTACGCTAAAATTCAATTAGGCTCATAGGCAGTTGAGGAGCAAATACACCAGGCCAAATCCACCCCTTTTGTTCTTCGTTGAAACCATCAGGTTAAATTGTTTTCCCACATATGTAAATATTACTCTGGGTGAGAGTTGCAGTGGTAGGAGAGCAGATTCACCCTCTGACCCTGCTGTGTAGGCTCTCACACTTCTTGCAATTATCTCACGTCTGTTCAAAAGAGAGCTGACCTATATGTGGGTGAAGGTCTCTGCCAGCTGATGTATTCCCCCAGGATGAATGTCATCTCATCTCATCCATCTCATGTCACACTGGTGTGAGACACAAGCATAGGGATGCTTTTATGTAAGAGCTGGTGAGCACTGTGTTCTTTCAATTTAGCCTTTGCTGTAAACCTAAAAATTTCAAGAAGTTGTGAAATGTGTTGATGGTTTCAATGTTTAATGCCACAATTTTCAAAGCCATGTATGTTTTTGAGTAAAAGTAACAAGAACTAGAAGGAAAAGACAAATTTGAAAAACCTCAAGCTAATGGTTATTTTAAATGTTATGTGTTTAGGTGTTGCAAATGTAGAGTTTTTAAGCGAATGATGTAAAAGATAAGTTTATAACATTTGCCTCGAATCCTTACAAGTGGGGTTTTGTACCTGTAAGTAAATGCAGAGTCACTTCATAGCCTGTGAGTATTGTGCTTTTTACCCACAGATCTTTTTCACAGTTTCCCATCTCAGAGGTGTTCTAGAAAAAATTTGTATTACTACATATAAGAAGCTGTAAGGATGCAATTGCATTTCCCATCTACAGTTCTTCTGTGAACCAGAAGAGTCGTCTAACTCAGGTGCAGACCTCCTCAGATTAACAAAACTCCATCAACCTCCACTTCTAAAACTGAGAGCACTTCCCTGTTGCAATATGTCTGGAACCATACTTATTTCTGACAAGTTGCAGAGGACACCAGGAAAACTAGCATCCTGTTCAATAATAAACATACTAGAATATATAACATTCTTCCTTTTGTAAATATCAGCAGTCCAGACTATCAGTTAAATGACATGCATCCCTAGCCACATTACTGTGCCATTTTTCTGCTTTGGGACTATAATTTTTTTATAAATGTGATTCTGATAAGCAAATTCGCATCACTAACACATGTATTACAATGAGCCAGTGATCAGGAATAAAACTTTCAAAGTTTTCCACTCTTATAGCTTAACTCCCTCTTCCCCATTTCATAGACGCATTCTGAATCCTACACAATGCCGCACATTGCCAACAATGTCACACCATCAAACATTGCAGCATCTACACCAAGCTATCAGCACAATGACTGGCCCATATTTCACTTTATTTTTTGCTGGTTACTCACACATCATATTAAGTTTCAACAAGGCATTTCCTCGAACCTGCCCCACCTGCCTTTTTCAGTATGCACTGTTGGCCAACACTGTGCATGATAAATATGATGGATCAGCTGCAGCAGTGGACAAGGAAAGGGCTACAGATGTCAAATACCTGGACTTCTATAGGGCCTTTTAGAGGTCCCCACAACATCCTTCTCTCTCAGCTGGAGAGAGCTGGATTTGATGGGTGGATGATTTGGTGGATGAGTAATTGATGGGACACCAAGAGGCTAGTGGTCAGTGGCTCAGTGTCCTGATTGACATCAGTGACAAGAAGTGTCCCTCAGGAATCTGTATGGAAACTGGTGTTGTTTAATATCTTCATTAATGACATAGACAAAGGAATCAAATGTACCCTCAACAAATTTTCATGACACCAAGCTGAGTGGTGTGATTGACAGTCCTGAAGGATAGGATGCCATCCAGGACTACCTGGACAAGTTGGAGAAGTGGCCCATGGGAATCTCATGAGGTTTAACAAGACTAAGCACAAGGTGCTGCACCTGGGTCAGGGAAACCCCTTGTATCAGTCCAAGGCTGGAGGATGATTGAAACAGCCTTGCTGAGAAGGATTTGGGGGTGCTGGTGGCTAAGAAGCTGGACATGAACCAGCCATGTGTCCTTGTAGCCCAGAAAGCCAAACATATCCTGGGCTGCATCAAAAGTAGCATGGGCCAGCAGGATGTAGGAGGGGATTCTGTCCCTCTGCTCTGACCTAGTGAGACCCCACAAAGATACACCTGGTCTGGGGTTGTCAGCAAAAACAGGGATTACACACTAGGAGTGGGATTCATCTCATGTAGAAACAGAAACCCTACTAAAAAGTTATTTTGTTCAGTTTTTTGAGGTCCTCCATACAGTCAAGAGGGAGAGGCAAGAACATCCATCAAAGCATTGCACCCAGATGTGTAATTGCTTTAGACAGACAGGATCTGTGTCCAGTACCTATAAGAGACAACTGCCCTAGGGAAGGTGCACAGGTGATATCAGGACATAAATCCTATGCTATGGCAGAAGGCATTGTGAGTCCAGTGTAAACAACTCCTACTGAAATATGCAGGACTACAAAGATTAAATGTATATTTAGATAAAATAAAGCAGAAGTTACAAAATTATAACAGCAAACATTGGCAAATGTTGCTCCAGTACTACTATATTGCTTTAATGAAATCCTTGCTTTCTGTGGAAAAGCATCTAATGCATTCTATTGGGGAACAACCAGTCACAGAAATATAAAAGAGCCTAGATGCATGGCGCAGAAATGTAGACTTCAGAATTTTTTTCTTTTGCCATTTAAACCACTTAATGCACATATATCTTAAATGAAAGACACACATTGCCAGCCTTCCAGATGTTCTTGGTTCCGTTTAGCTAAAAAAGACTTTTTGTTCAAGAAAAGCCTTTGGCTTAGTTGAGAAATCTTCACTGTTTGAAGGGTATCACCCCTGTGTAATGGATACTAAGTACAAACAAACAAATAAATAAATAAATAAAGCATGCAAGTAACAATCATAGATCTAAATGTTCAAATATAGAGAGTTTTTTGTGGTCACAGGGCAATGTTTCTAGGCTAAGGCCTGACTTATTAAATCTCCATCAAATATTACTATTTCAGGCTTATAATCTGTCAATAAAGAGAAAATAATATTTTACTTCCCAGGTTGAGTAGAATTCATGAAGCTGAAGTAATACTAATTGTTTGTTCTGTCAAAAAGAAGTTTTCACAAAGAGAAAAAAAAAGGCATGTAAAAGGATAGAAAAGACCTTGGGATAATCACTAATCACATATCCAGACTCTTAAAAATAGTAGGTTAATTATGGTAACTTATATAACAAAGATTTCCTCTTACACGTGTGTACACTCTGAGAAATCTTTTAACTCCAGCTTCTACTTCAACATGACAGAATATCATATTGGAAATGCCCACTTGTGAGGCAGAGGAGGAATTGGTTCTCAACCTGGTAAAAGCCATTTAACTTGATGTCATTGCAAGCAAAATTTGGACTACCAAAAGGAAAGATTTGTTTCGAAGAGCCAAGAAAGCTGACAGTCCCATCAGAAGAGCAACATATAAATGCCAGCAGCATTTCTATGATCTCAGATTATTTGCACTGCCAGACTAAGAAACTGCTAATTTAAAACTGTTGCTGCTGTCTCAGACCAACTAAGAAAGGATTCAGCAGCATCAAAGAGTTTGGTGGTTCCAAATGTACCACAAGAACACATAACAGCCACCAATCCAGCAGTCTGAAGGACTAGGAAGTAGTCATTATATAATCCACAAGAAATTAAAAAAAAAAAAAAAATAAGGAAAGTGGGGAAATATTGAGATTCGTATTTTCCTCATTATAGAGTGCCCAAGTGGGAACCAGCAACTGAAAATCATAAGAGACAAATCACTGATGACTTTTCTGACAGTGATATATGTACAGTTCAGCAGTCTCATACTCTCAGAGAAATGGACATAAGATTGACAAGTGACTGGCAGGAATACCTCTGAAATAATTGTGGAAGAGTAGAATAGCAGGCATCCAGGAAGGATTTATTACAGAGTGGTACTTAAAAAATAGGAAGGCTCCAGTATTGAAAAACTTCATCCCAGAATGTGCACCAAGGTCTGTAATTATAAGCAGTTTCCAAAATGGGCAACACTTACAGATCCTGAACTCAAAGATTTTAAGGCGTCTTAAAGTCAGTCTTAATGGACTATTCTCATCTTCTCTGCTTGCCTGCACAGCACAAGCTGTAGTGTTCCACCTAATGACAACTTGTAGAATTAAAACATATGTAGTTATTATATCTTCTTTCACACTTCACTTGACGTGCTGTAGGTGTTTGTAAAGTAACATGCAATTAAATGAACAGAAAGTGTAGATACAGTCACTAGCAGAGCCTATAGTAGCCACAGTGGCAAGACTTCCACCAAACATGGGGAGTTTAGCTGCTGAATCCTTATGTGTGACTTTAATGTATATTATAAAAACATTGAAAAAAGGCATGTTTGACTACTCGCAATACATGTGACTGAGTCTTTCTATAAAATATAGTGACTTATTTGAAACTCTCTAAAGGAAATAGGACACTTTTTTTGCATTCCAGAGGAATTTTTATCTCTTACATACAGCATTACATATAGGTATAGATCTTCTATCTATATTCTCTTACAGATGAACTATTTTTATGAAGAAATATATATTCTATACTAGTAGTAGCAGTAGTACTCTGTACCACCTACGATTTTGTCTGTGAACATGAGAGACCTCAGAAATCAAGTGAAGAAGCATAAAAATTAATTTTCCATAATGATGACAAGATAAAATGCATACATGTGGCCTAAAATCAACACCCTGCCTTTATGCCATGTAACTATTTTATCACTTCAGAATAACATCTTTTACATGCAAAATTCCCCTTTGAGTCACTATACATAACATAGTATCAGTCTCCACATCATTCACCCAGGAAATACAACATGTACAGCCAACAGCAGAAGTGGTATTCTGTCCCCATATCCTTTTCAATGAAAAAAATATTAGGGGTTTCTGTGCTGCAGGTGGTTTTTCTTCCCTTTTATTTTTCATTGTCTTTAACTACTAGAAAAATAAAAACAATGGATTTTCACACATTAATACATCTGAATAGATGTTTAGGATCTAAAAGCACAGATGGTATTGGAGGTGAGCCAACTTTGAGGCTTATTTTGTAGCTTGAAGCTTTTTCTGCACAGCTGATCTGCATTCAGAAAGCACCACTGGGCCCAAGAAGCAAAAGACCCAGAGTATTCATGGGCATAGGCAGAGATTCTTGTCTCTGTGTAGGCTGACTTAAGATCTATGCTGTAGCTTTGCCAGATTTCCAGCATGTGGTTGGTATGCAACGACACATCTGCTCTGACTGAACAGGAGGGAGGGAGATGCATGAAAATGGCTACTATTTCAAAATCATGGTTTTCTGGGGTGGAATCAGACACTGCCTGGAACAGGAGATATGCATTCTAGAGGAAGAATAACCAAGTCAGTGAAGGTAAAAATAAACATGGGAAATGGTTTTACTGTTTGACTTTTATTGAACTTGTATTTGTCACATGTGAAACATTTTATTAGAGGAAATTATTTTTCTTTCCGAAAGACTCTCCTTTTGTTTTATTTAATTTAATTTTCTGACACCTTTACACTGACAATCCCTTAGCCAGCATCCTCAGCAAATAGCTGCTGTGAGTTCAGCTATTCCTCAGAGGATGTATAGCACAACCATTAAAAAGATGTGCAAAAGTACTAGAAAACTTCAATTTCTGCTTTGTTACTGCCATGAATTTTCTGAGAAATTAAATATATATATAATAGTCTTTCTGTGCTCCCCTTATTCTTCTGTAAATTTTCTGCAATTTTCATTTCATTTTTAGTGCCTGGAGGGCCAAATAAGATTCTTCCACATAAAGAACAGAAATGCAGAAATAGATAACTTCTGTTCCAAAACTATCATCATATTAACAGCTTGAATACTAAAAACTGTGGGGGAAAAAAATTCCTAGGCTGGAGGAATGTATGTAATTTATTCAAGTTAACATAAAAACCTATCAAATTAATCTAGGTGGATCACTTGAAGACCAGCTGGGTGACTGTCTTATCCACTAACAAATTATATAACAATATAATTCATTCATAGGGATATTGTGATATTAAATTAATCTCTCTTAAAAAAAAGAGAGACAAAAGGAGGCATAGAAATTTTGTAAAGTATGTTTAATTCAACTTTAGTCAAAGACTTGGGATATAAATCTCTGTGTCACACAATTCCCACGTAGGGGACATTGCTATTCCAATGTCATTGCCTGTATAGGAGAAACATGATGGTCAAAATGTTTCCATAGTCAGAACAGCCTTGCTGGTGAAGAAAGGACCCCAGAAAAGTGTGTTTGGGTGGCCAAGAAGGCCAATGGCATCCTGGCCTGTGTCAGGACTGGTGTGGCCAGCAGGAGCAGGGAGGTCATTCTTCCCCTGTACCTGGCACTGGTGAGGCCACACCTTGAGTGCTTGTCCAGTTCTGGGCCTCGAATTTAGTAAAGATGTTGAACTTCTAGAGCATGTCCAGAAAAGGTAACAAGGCTGCTGAAGGGTCTGGAATCCAAGTCCTGTGAGGAGAGGCTGAGAGAGCTGGGGTTGTTTAGCCTGGAGAAAAGGGAAACTTTTCTCCAGGGGTGACTTTATCAAGCTCTAAAACTGCATAAAGGATTTTGTAGCCAGGTGGGGGTTGGTATCTTCTCCCAGGCAAACAGTGACAGGACAAGACGACACAGTCTGTAGCTGCACCAGAAGAGGTTTAGGCTGGACATTTGGAATTTCTTCACAGAAGGGGTGACTGGGCGTTGGAATGGTCTGCCCAGACAAAAGGTGGAGCCACCATCCCTGGAGGTGTTTAAGAAAGGACTAGATGTGACATTTGGTGCCATGGTCAAGTTGGTCAGGTCAGTTGCCAACGTAAGTCATAGGTTGGATTTGATGGTCTCAAAGGTCTTTTTCAACCTAGTTGATTCTATGATTCTGTGATCTTGAATTTGAGAATTTTGTTCTCCCCTTTCAATTAGATAATGTCCAATATAGTTATATAGTGCCTTAATTCCAGATTTCTGAAGGTCCTACGTCATCTAATATCATAATTTTTAAACATTAATTTATGAACAAATAAGTATACCTCACTGCATAAAGAGAAATTCATTCCTTATTAGTGTGCTAAATATTGAAACAATTACAAATTTATGTGGGCCTTCAAATCAAACTTCATCTCTGATTTTTGTTTCAAATTAATCTGGTTTGCACACCTAAATACACAGGATGTTTGTGAAAAAAAGAGCAAAAAGTGACAATTTTTGCTCACAATTCAGACATCTCCTATTTTATAAAGTACTATTACAAAGCTGCTATAATTCATCTTACGGATCTAATTACTTGTTTCTCCACACTGAGTCCAAAATTTTCAGTCTTTCTCTGTCATCATGTGTTATCATTGTTGCTTTGATACAAGAAATAGCCGACTAATACCTCTTTACAGTTCATCAACTCTCTACAAACTCTTAAATGTTAATTCAATGAATTTCCACCTGAATTTTTCAGCTTCCCTATCAATATGATTTTTTTTTCCTAATCTATAATATTTTAATTTTGGAAGAAATTTTCACATGTAAAGCTTTCAGACAAAAAACAATTCACTGCATTTCAGTGATATTTAAGAAATGTGCTACAAATCATCTGTAGCTATCTTATATTTGCTTAAACAACGATATGTCAAATCATTCATTTGTGTCTCAACTTCATAAATTTGGAATAATAAAGCAGTTGAAATTAATGTTCTTGTATCAACTGTACACCAAATAACTTATAGATCAAATGTACAAAGACAAGGGAATTCAAAGGATGTATTTATTATGTCACTGCAGATCAGTTAATAATGCAGATGTCTAATTATGTAATTAGATTAAGCATTCAGATGCCACACACAATTAACTTAATTACAAAATGAATTTAAAAATCAATCCTGGAAAAGGTAAACTTTTACTATGGGGCTGCTCAGTAATTTTTTAAAATATTACAGACAGAGATATGAAGTATTTAAGATACCACTAAATGCAAATTATTGCATTAACAAAATTAACAAAATAATTTGTGTGTTTCTTTTTAACAGAAACATACTCATACGTCAAATTATAGTCCATTACTTTGTCTAGTAGATAGCAGTAATAATGGAGATAATTCAGAATTCTAATTATATCTGGAATAAGATATAAAGAAAAGCAAACAATTTTGTAGTAAATGTAGTCTTCTCTAAAGAAAAGCAAAAATCCTGGTTGGTCAAGAAAATGCTCCATATTTTTGTGATAATGACCTAGAGACTATGCATGGTGATTCTGATTAAAACATGAAAGAACTATTTCAAGTCATGCAATTCAGTCATAAACTGAAATCATAATTTGTCTAAACTTCAATAATCATTGAGAAAGCAGTAGGATAAGTTGACAGATACATTTCCCAGCAATATTTCAAAATGACCAGGGAAATCTTAAAACTCTGATCATAATTTGAACCCAACCCATTACAAAAACAGATTTGCAAAATCAAGCATCCACATTTTATTAACTGATACTGAAAAAAAATAGCTTCAAAATTCTTGAGTAAAAATACACTCTCACTGAGAGCAAAGTCAAGTGACTCTCTACACATATGATGTACCAAATCCCAAATCTATTAGGAGTTGGAGAGAAAACTCACACCTGTCTCAGTGTGCTTTGGATTATGTGCTATCAGGCTCCCTCAACAATTAGAAGACAGTTATTTATAAATTGTTAGCTTAAAGTAAAAACACTGTATCAAATTGTGCATGGCTACTGCTCCAGTATAAGCTGCTCAGTACCATGACCTTGGATGAGGGAGTCTGAACTGGCTCCATAAACCTAGGTATTAAAACGGCAACTGATTCCTAGATACATATTTGACTAGTCAGAGAAACCTACTTTCTTTCTGTCCTTGATCCTGAAAAGGGGAATCCAGCAAAATATCACCAGCTACAAGTGTCTCTTATGTAAGATATTCTTCATTCTTCTCTTTGCCTGTTTGCTTAAGCTAAGCCTCTATGAAGTTGTCATCATTCATATGATCCATAGCTTAAGGTTCAAAGATGCAGAAACCTGTTTCTTTTAATTTATGAACAAAAGTCACAGAAATTTTGAGGCCTGATCAAATGAAAATTGAAGATTTCCCATAATTTCACTGATGTGAAAGGGAATACCTCGACTGGAAGAAGTTTAAGAAAGGTGGATGGCATAGTTATGAATTTTCCCACATGAATTATACAATATATATTCCAAGAAAATTTCAAAATCACCAAAATTATATTTTTGCTGGAAATGAGACTCATGCTAACACTAAATCAGGCCAACTACAGCCTTGCGTTTGGGCCTACATGTCCTTGAGTTCTGTGGCAGAGAAGCTCAGCAGTGTGCACCTGCAAATCAAAAAGCCAACTTCATTTTGGATTTCATCAAAAAAACTGCATTCAGCAGATCAAGGGAGTTGATTTTCCTCCTCCAGTCTGCCCTCATGAGATGCAGCCTGAAGTACTACATGCAGGTCCAGGGCCCCCAACATAAGAAGGACACGGACCTATCCAGAGCAAGTCCAGAGGAGGCCACAGGAGAAGCACCTTGCAGTAGGGAGAGGTTTCATATGTTTCTTCCCATCCTTTGTCCTTGCTGTTAACCACTGCAGTCTGCAGTGTGAAGGAAATAATATTGCAGTGAGACTTGTTTAAACTCACTTCTGCATTATGCATAGATAGGGGATATTTTTTCAGTTCAAGGGAGTAAAAATCATACACTCTACACAAATTTCATTTAAGTCCCCTGGTACAAGCAGCCTGTTTAATAATAATGTGTTGGTGTTCCAGTTGTGGATGCTTCTCTGTTATATGATATTGTGTTCATTCTTTATATATGTTACATACCTATTTGTTTTTTAATTCCTTGATTTTTTTTTTAATACCTTAAAAAAAATTGGAATCTAAATAAACAAAGGGTATCCAGATAGGTAACTGCTTCTGAGTGAAAATCCCTCAACAGTACGATTTCCTCCAAATGCATCTGCTCATGAAGCTTTAATTAAATTTTACTTTTTAGGAGAATACACTGACAAGACAAAATTTTCAAATAAAACCTTTGAAATAAAATATTACTGTCATTCCTTTTTAAGGCTACATGGTTCATTTCAATCTTTATATTAACCTTAATATATACTCTATAATCATTACTGTAAGTGTCAAAAAGAATCAAAATAATATGTTAGAAATATGTTTTAACCAAGAAGTAACATTGTCAAGGAACATGCTGTAAGATCAAGCCGAGAGGGAGTTGAGATTCCTGCTTCCCATTGCTTAGTAATGTGGTTAATTTTTAGGATGTCAGAATTTCTTTCCAAACTGAAATGCCAGATCCTGACCAGATGAGCTGATTAGGGAAAAAATATTTATTCCTACTATTCCTGTAGTTTGCTGTCTGATTTTGCTATCTTTTGAGTGCCAGACCAAAATATTCAGAATAAATAATCGGTAAAGGTCATTCAAAATGAGTTAATGTTTTTTAAAAAAATCCACAAAGTTATAACTGAGAATCTTCTTCTTCTGTAGTGACATCAGTTGCCTGTTTACCTTGAATTCTGCTCAGGTACACTCCCATTCCCACCAATATTGAGCTGGACACCTGCCCACACAAGAAATAAACAAGAGCATAAATAGACCAGTTACTTTTAGGTACACTGTAAGAACTGCTAGATGTGCACATCCTGTAAATTTATTTTAGCATGTAGCTTTTTTCCAAATTTATGAATTAGGAAAAAAAGAACAAAAAGAATAAGAATAATAATAAAAAAATCAGTACAAAAAAAAACTTAAGAAAGAAAAGCTTTTTCTGTTGAAAATTAACATCTAATATTACTGAGGGCTAGAACTAATGCCCTGTGGTGTGTTAGATGATTCTAATTTCCCATGCAGACATATTCATAACCACAAGAAAACTGGTACAATTAAAAATCAAAAAGGAAACCCTGTCCCTGCAGCTGAGTACCAGCACTTTCAGTGTGAAGACACAAATACATCTTGCACCACTCTGCAGAGATGAGATGGAGCTTAGGATCTGCCCAGATGCATCTACACCACCATTAAAGGGTGTGCCAGGTGTGTGTTGCTCTCTGCTGTTCTCTTTGGAGCACCTCTGTGAACTGGCCAGGTATAAACTGTCCTTGCTGCTACAGGGCAATGCTTTCAGACAAAGATTTGTGAGGATACTAAGCCAACTAATTTAAGGTATTCTCCTTTCATCAGAAAATTAGATTAACATAGAAAATAAACAAATATTTTGTAGATGGCTGTTTAATGAGTCTATGGAGAGGATATCATCTATTTTAGTCTTATGTGCAGACGAGCCCCATTCTAGTACTTCTCCCTTCCAACTACTAAAAACATTTTTCTGACCAAAGTTTTTTCTTGCTATCACTAAGCAGGTTTTTTAAATTCCCCAAGCTGTAATCCTCCTTCAATATGTCAGGATTGCCATGCTATCTAGCACATCTTACCAGCATGTTAAGCTCAAACTAGTGTTTTGGGAAGCAAGTCATAAATTCCTTCTTCCTTTTCCTGTCCTACCATTCTGCTGCTCCTGCTTGTTCTTTCACCAGGTACAAATTGTCCCAGTCCCCCAGCTCTGGCTCACTCACCAGTGCTATCTGTAGTTCCTGCTTACTGTGGTAGAAATGCTACTCCAGGCAGTCCCCAAGGCAGTGCTGGACATTCAGCTGACCCCACTGAATTTAGAACCCCTGGCAGAGGCCTGGACAGTTCTTAGCAACTGATACAAAACCAAATAGCTGTTAAAGCAAACCATGAACTTTTTATCAGAAATAATCCTAAAATCACAGAACACTCTGGTTTTACAGACTTACTGGATATCTTCCAAATCTAAACCACCTAAACTGACACCCTTAGTCTCAGTGCAAAACATACTGCAAAAAACTCAAAAGATAAAAACAAAAACAAAACTAAAAACTACCAAGCCTGTCTGTCTCTTGTGCTCTCCTAACCCACCTCTCATGAAACCTGAAAACTGAGGATCAGTACTTCATTGTGTCAGGTCAACCTTCTTTATGGAGGCAAAAAATTACACCTTGTGTGAGCACTTGAAGGTAAAAGCATTTCCCTAAGGTGACAAATAAAAGGCTTCCTCAGCTTCAAATTGTTTAGAGCTTATCCTCCTACTCCCATATTCACACATTCAAAGAAAGTATCCTTGAACTTCAGGTTCTATCCTTGATAAGAATGTTCCTCGAGTCTCATATTGAAATGATGTCAAATTGCAAACAGAAATAAAAGAGGGCACAAGAGAGAACACATGTAGGTGATGTCTGAGTAGCATGAGGTAGGGAAAACATGAGTTCTGGCTCCAAAAGTATTTATACTTCAGGAAAATTTATACTGAGCCAGACAGGAGCCAAGCCAAGATTGACCTGCTAGGAGAATTGGAGTAATCTTCCCAGAAGTAGGGTTTAGGGCTTTCTAAATAGAAACAGGATTACAGGATTCAAATCTCTTCAGAGATAAGAGAGATAAAGTTTCCCATTACCAGCATGAGTGCTATGATTACTTGGCAATGATCGCCGCCACAGGCTGTGAATTGATTCAGGCCTGTCAGCACTTGTTGGACAGCTAACACTGACTGCTAAGTTCTGCTGTTACTGGATCAAACTCCTGGGGACACCTGGAAAAAGAGGTGACTTGAATGACAGAAGGGTGCCTCATTTGCCCAGGATTCATCTGAATGTGGGTGGTAGCCTAAATAGATGTGTTTAAGGAGATTTCAGGTTGACTGCAAAGCACCTCCCATGTGTACTAATGAGAAGCCCAGAAGACCCCCATTAGCCCTCTTCTCTGCAGGGGCTGAGGAAGACTGCACACGTCAGCAAAGTATTATCAGCTGACCACCCCTCTGGCCTGAGGAATATAAACCAGGTGAGACTCAAAGGCAGGACTGCCACTTTCCCCTAGCACTGGGTGCTCTCAATCACATCCTACACTTCAGCAGATCTCAGCACTGCACTTCCCCAGTCATATCCCTTCCAGGTTAGTACTTCCTTGGCAACCTAACAACCTGAGTGTTCTCACCAGTCTGCATTGTAGCTAACACTCAAAGAACCTGTTTAACAGTGTATAACAATTTTCAACCAGAGATGGAAGAGAATGCGTCCCGTGGCCCAAAGGGACTATTTCGCAGCCATTTTCCTGGTTTTATGTACAAATGACCTGGGAACAGATACAAAAGCTTATTCCCTGTTTCCAAAAAGCCTTGTACTGAGTTTAGATTTGTTCAAGGACAGCATTAACCTTTACACTGTTATTTACATGAATTTGTCATCTTTTAATTATTGCTGGTTCACCCACAGAAAAAGCTGCCCTCTTCTTTTTAAGTAATGGCTGGGTACAGGAATTATTTGTGGGTTACTGAACACATCTCTAGTCATTAGTCTACTGTTCATTTCAGAAGAAGTTGATTACATTAACAATCCAACCATCACAAGAGACTTAGAGATGTAGTAGGGTTTTTTTGGGTTTTTTTAATAAAAAGCCACACCACAAAATAAAGCAAATGTAAAAACATGCATTCTGCTTGTTTGTACTGGAGTACTGTCTTGAAGGTTATATGAAGACAAATATTTCATTTAACTTGTGTGGAAGAAAAACATCAAATAATTGTATGTACTTCAATATGCAATCCCTTTAAGGAAAAAAAAAAAAGAAAGGAAAGCCACAGTAACAGTGCAAAGGAACATACTGAATGGAATTTGAGACCATTTTGTTAATTTGTTTCATACATGCCTGTCTTTTCCAATGCTGTTTTGTGTCTTGCATACCAAGCTAGAAATGTATGTGTCTGCAGCAAGAGTCAAGTTCCACTTTACTATATGGTTTATTCACTAACCTATATTTACATAAAACACGCTTATTGATCTCTTATATTGAAGACATAGGTGATATCAACAATTCTGTACCACAAGTCTTGGGGTAATCTCGTACTCCTGTGCAGCTTTCTATTCAAGATCTTCACCTCTATCACACTGGGGTTAACATAAGAGGTTGTTTTCAACCCTCAATATCACTAACTCCATTCAGCAGTCTTCATGCTGACATAAATGAAAAACAAGTCCTGTGAAAGCATTAGAGAAGTGGTACAATAACTATATAAACTACAGAAATCTGTTCTTTTCTTACAAGCTTTTCTATTCCCCACAATTTCTTCTGAGATGGAACCAGGTCATTTGAAGCACATACAGATCACATTTTCCCAGATGTCCCTGATGTACATTTTCAATACATTATGTAAATTGTCATTAGAGTTAATTAATCTATTTGCTGCCAATAGCTTGCTGCTTGGATTTGGCACTTTCACCATTAATGACTCACCCAGGAACCAAAAGTCATCTGTATGGATTTCTTATTACATATGATTTTAATTCTAAATAATATGATTTTCCAAATTTTTTTTGTGTTCTTCATTAGCTCATCTATATTTTGTAGTATTAGTAGCATTATGTAAGAAAATATTGTTTCTAAAATCATAAACAAAGGCAAGATAACCTCTAACTTAAAATACCTGTTTAAATTAACTTCTTTAGGGAACATTTATTATAATTATTGTCTAAACAATGAGTTTCCCTGATGTTGAACTGTTTAGGTCTCTAAAATTTGAAAAAATATAAGAAGAACAAGCATCCTACATATGCTACAGGAAACTGGAAAAGCCATAATCTAAAAGAAACAATTTTTTAAAAAACATGATTTTCTTAATATCCCTTTATAGTCACAGAAAAATCTCTTTGAAGATTACTTAGGACTTTTACATATATTTCACCCTTTGACAAGGAAATCAAATGCTGAATGCCCCAGGTATGAAGAAGATAAGGTCTCTGGGTTTTGTTACGCTGTGAATGGAACCTGCAGCACAGAAGTTGTGGAATGGTAGGAAGAGGTTGTCCTCAGGCAAAAGGGCATAAGGTAGGCAAAGTGATATCACAGACCAGTCTCCTCTACTCCAACATATATGTGATACACCTCTAAAAGGAATAGCTGTCTTTTAGATTGAATATGTTGTTAGTGTGACCATCAATTAAATATTTTAAAAGGTGACAGGTGTTGACTTTCTATAATAGTAGTTAAATCTTTTTCTGATATTTAACATGTAGCCTCCAAGGAGCAAGAATCTGCCAATCCATTTTTCCTCAGAAGCACCTTAGAGTCCACATTGACAGAGCAATCAGCTGCACACCGAAGACTTCATTTTTAACAGATCATGAGAACCATGAGAACCTGACACTAACTTGAATATTTAACACTAAAAATAAATTTTACTGAAGCATAATAGCCATTCAAACATTGCAATCTGTAATTGATTGGGAAATTTATAAACCAGTAAAAACCTTCATGTTGACCAAGGGAACTCCAGTTTACCTCTCTGTGGGCTCTCTGACCAATTTGGCAGAAAAATATCCAGAGGCATTAATGCTGTGTGATTTAGTGCAGACACATTCCATGTATTTTTCACAATCACATTAACTTTGTTTTCACTGTGAAGAAAGAGAACAGCATTACGTCATGAATAAGAAATTGGATCAAAAATGCACAGACATTTCAATACAGCATTTTCCTGGGTAGCATGGTTTGCATTAAACAATATTATGAATTAAACATTTCAAGGTGCAGAGCTTTCCCTATTTCTTTTTGCATTATGCAAGCTAGATTGCTGTTGATGCAACTCTCAACATGTATTTGCAGATTTGAAGAGGATATTTTAACAGTTTTTGCTTCTAAGTTGCTTTAGTATTTGTCTTTTATAATTACACCAGATGTTATTATTGTTATTGTGGCCAAGGTGATTTATAGAATCAGAGGTCTCTGAACATGACATTTTTAAAAAAATACACAAAAAAATGGTCATTAGATGGAGCTTTGTCAATGGTTTCACTGTGGCCAAATCATCTTTGAGAAAAGTGAGCTGTGGATTTAAATTCTTGGTTCCTAGACAGCAGCAAGGTCTGATCCTTGACAGTGCCAAATGAGAAACAAGAGGTCACTTACAAAGTCTATAAATTAAAAGCACCAGTTAAAACAAAACTTAAAATGCATAAGACTCTTTAAAACAAGGAAAATAAGTGCAATTTAGAATCAAGACTACTATGAAACTCATCAGGGAAGATGATCAGGAAGACTTACTTACAAAAAACTCTAGTATATAATGAAGAACACCTTAAGATACCAGGGTATAGAAGAAATATGCAACAAAGTAGGATCATATTTCACTGCATGGAAAAAAAAAAAATAAGTGGTACTATAAGGAGACAACAGAAGGCAATGCTCATCATATCTGTTTGCATAAACTGAATTGCTTTAAGAAATAATTCACAGGCATTTAGGCTGAACAGTTTAGTGTCTCTCTACTATAATATGATATTAATATACAGAACCTAAACCACCATTTTAAAAATTAGGGTTGCTAAGTTACAGCATATTTTTTAGCTAATTTACCATTTCCAAAGACTCATTCTGAAGGAAACAGATAACAGTGGTGTCCCTATCACTTTCTGAGCAGATAAAAACTATTCTTCTGTAGTGTGAAAATTTAATTTTAAAACAAACTTAAGTGTGTGTTTTTTCTGGCAACAGAAATGTAATTGTTCATTTCCATGCTATAAGTTGTAAGAATTTAACAGGAAAATATGGTGCTAGAAGAGTCTCTCAATAATGATTTTGGTTCTCTGGATATTTTAAAAAACATATTTAACCTTTTCCATTACTGTTGTTATTACTGTACCAACAGTATAAGCCACCTTGCTCCTAAAGAGCAGGTACCTGTATAGATTTAAATATCTTTAGTTTAGCCTTGTTGGAATATTTCTGAGTTACAGCTTCTGGAAACAGCACAGCTGCCTTTGGTCTGGTCAAGCCTTATACAGTCAGCCAAAGTCACTAGTAACTCAAGAACATTATTTCAGAATATCCCACAGTGTACAAGAGATTTCAGTTCATGCTTCAGCAAGGTGATATCTTCATATATATTCCTAAACTCAAACCAAATTGCCTTGGTATGAAACCCAACTGGGCAAGTTACATTCGCATTATATGTTATAACAGTATGGAAATTTTAGGGTAAAATACAGTTGCTGCTCCCTAGATGGAAAAGCTTAAAAAATACATGCAAAGATTTTCCCAAAATGGAGGGAAATGTTAAAGAAAATGAAAGGTCAGACTAAGATAGATGCTCATTATCTGTAGTTCAGACAGTCAGTTGTCTTTGCAAATTTGTCTTGCATTCCCTGCAACCTTCAGGACAGGACTAGCAACTTTCAGGACAACCAAATAGTGCAAGATAAACAGAAACAAAAATGGGGTTTGAGGAGCCAATGATTCCAGGTTATGATTCTTCATTTTAACTAATTTACAGGAGCATCTATTCAAAGGACTAGTAGGCAAAGTTCTGTGCCACTAAGAAGTAGTGTAGAATTTGTAAAAGTGCTGAGTTTCACAGTATTTTTGGACAACTGTTTTGTCCATGTCTTTACAGAAGAAGGACTTGGTCGTGAACCAATCAGGAATCAGTATCCTTTGGATCATTAGAACAGAGGTATAAGTGGAAAAGAATTGGCTGTATAATTCTTAGGTGTACTTAAAGTAGATAAAGCTGCAGGATGACATATACTGTAGTTGTATTGGGTTTTGTTAGGCTTTTTTTCACAATACGTAGAGGGTTAGTAAACAAGGATAGGGCGATGGGAGCTGTGTGGTTTATATCACTCTGGAGCAACCTAATGTCAGCATATTAAAGAGAAACTGCAGGGAGTCTAAAACTTCAGCTGTCCATAATTGGAGGGTTCAATTCTGAGAAGAAGAAAAAGCAGGACAGCAGGATAGTTCTAATTCTGAAGACAGATTTTGTGGTTCAGAGAAAGCAATTGCGACAGCAAATCCTTCTTTTCCTATCAAGCAAGAAGCTAAACAAGGATGCATGAGGAATGTCTTCCTTCTTGACTCCACCCAGGCTCATGGAAGTCAGCTCCACAGTGCTGTGGGAAGGGCTCTGCTTCACCTACTAGAAAGCTGTAGAGAAAAGCCTTCTTTATTATTCCATTTTAATAGATGGTTTCAGAACTGACAGAATCTGGCAGACTGAATGTACTGCCAATTGTCAAATTTGCAGAAAGAAAGGAGCAATGAGTTGAGCACCAGAATGTTATTTGGATAGCAGTGTACTTTTAGTTCCATGCGCTTCATTTGAAGAGTAAAGTAAGTCAGTACAGCTTGGCTTAGATGAGGAGAATCTTAACTAGGTGAAATGAGATGTATTTCATTTAGAAGATGCCATCAGTTTCAGGAAGACTGCAGTGGGAGAAACAGTAAAAGGAAGGATCAAAAATGCTATGCTCAAAAGTAAAGGAGAGGACTACAGACTAAACAGAGCTTTTCACATGTGATGCAGCAAAGACTGATTTTCATGAGTGATGTTTTAACAAATAAGACAGGTAAATAGAGATCAAAATTGAAGACCTAATTTATTTCAGATATTAATGCAAAGCATAACATAGTAGAATGGCTGGCGATTGGGAGGAAAAGTTTGAGATCCAAATCATTGTCCATAAGTTCAAAGGCATGGTGTTTGTTAATAAGATCTGTATCTATCTTGAATTCAACATAATATTTATTAAAAATAAATTGAAGCAAAATGGAAAATATGAGCATCGTAATTGAAACTCATGACATTAAATTCAAATTTTTTTCTATATATAGTTGGAAAATTCACTTCTGCCCAACTAAAATGTGAGTAATAGAAATAATAAACTAGGTTTTCACTTATAGTTTTATTGGAAATGAGGTTCAATTCCAGATAATTTTTCTCTCAACACATTCCTTCCTGCATTATAAAATAGGAAATAACAAAACTTCCTCTGAATAGAATTTCAAGCCTATAAATCACCAAGTACTATATCTATACAGTGAGATAAGAAATTGAAGATAATGAAGTAAAAATATATTTCTCATTATTTCATGTTACTCTGAGCTCATTATTCTCAATACATGGTTCTTATGCCTAAATACAAACTAAAGTATCTTATTTCTATACACAATATGGAAAGTCATCACTTCAGAATGCACGTTGATCCACCTACTGCACAGTGAAATGGTAACTGAGGGTTTCTACATTATGTATAATTTAAATTATAAGCATCTCACCAGCAATATCAGGGGTCAAATATTAAAACTTTTCTCATATTCAATGGTTACTTGGGCAAACACTTGTGACATCAAGTCATGTCATACTGAAATTAACTTCTAACAAAAATACCATTAATATATGGTGGTTTTACACATACACATCTTCTGGTTATAAAATGTAGAGTATGATCACATTAGCAAGGTTATAAGAGCTATAGCTTCATTTAAAACTTCTTCCTGCTCTTTGATGTTCTACAATCACCAGCTGCTCCTTTGAAATGCAGCAGCAGCTGAACCAAATCACTCTCAATCGACATTAGTGATAACCCATTCAATCTCCTGTCCCACAGCTGACCTCAGCCTGGTTTTGATCAGAACTAGTTTGGGTAAAAGAGCATTCACCTTCACAGTCTGACAAGGAGAGTCAGGTAAATTGAAAGCTATTTTTGTCAGCATTTCAATATTGTGTAGCTATTACAAATATCTATGAAATCAGCATTACATAAAGTAGATTGTATGCTATCTGAACTTTCAGCTGATAGGCAGTAGATCAGAGATTAATATTTTAATATACAGCTAAACAAATTCTTCAGCATAAAGAGGGGGTTTTTTTTCATGTCCTGGGTTATAAATTGACAGCAGCAGCAACTTTCATGCCAATGGTATCAAATATGTGATCAATGCTTGTGAGAAATTCAAAGTGACTTTAGATAGCAATGTCCTAAGCTACTTTACTCTGCTGACTGTTACAAGGTTGTGGATTTCAATATGCATTTTAATTTGACCTTTTACAGCTACATTACTCTTTCACCAGTGGTTTTCATCTTCCCTATGTCTGCTTTGGAATAAGAAGTAACCCTGTCCAAACTTAGGATTTGGTATTTTCCAAATTCACCACTGTTTCTCTAGAGCTAAATGTTTCTTAGATTCTTCTAATCAAAGTATGTGATTATATCACAAAAAAAACCATTTCTGTTTCAAACAAACTTATCCTAGAAAGTTTTAAAACCCTCAGTTCCAAGAGACTGGTGTTGAAAATTATATTTTTCTGTGTGAAGCTGGAGGCATTCTAGCCAGGTTGCAAATACACACAATTATTTTTTCTGAAGTTTTAACATAAATAGCTTTTAATTTACCTGGCTATTTAAAATAATATGTTCCAGTGTCAAAGGTCTAAAACTCAGGATGGGAAAACAATGTGTTTCCAGAAGCACACCATTTAGAGCATTTAGTTTTCAATAAATTAATTTTGTTATATGGGATGTGGCATTGTATTAATACTATATTTTTTCCCTCAGTGCCATCCATCAACAGAAACTAGATTTTAAGCACCCATAAGTGAATCTCAGCCATCAGTTACAGCCATGCATCCCTACTGCCTTTGGATGGAATTACACTTTTATGAATGGCAGAATTTCCTAATTTAGTGTAGCTGCAGACAGCAACACTGTCTTGGTGATCACAGGAGGTTTTCCTGCAAATGCAGATTCCAGTTTGCATAACATTTTTAGAGTCTGTCACAGTCACCTCTGGTTGATGCACGTAATATATATTTGGCTGCATTCAAATACTGTAATCTGGAAAAACAGTCAGAAAAAGAAGTAAAACACTCAGAAATCAAAACATCTGAAATAATATCTAAAAAGGCCCTAACAGATATTTTAATGACCAAGGTCATATCACCTGTATCTGTCTCATATCTGCGAGACTTTTGTGTCACCTTTTCTTAAAGACCTCCAAGCATGAAGACTTCATAGTTTCTTCCAAGCAATATTTTGCAGCACTTACCTAACCCTCCTGTTAAAATGTTACTCCTGATTTCTGATTTTAATCCTTCTTGAGTCAGTTTAAGCCCTCTGCTCCTCATCTTTTCCACCTCTTGTTAAGCAATGGGCAGCTCTTGACTGACAATACTGGTGACACAGTTTAGAGAGAACTGGGCCCAGGAGGAAATGCTGGTTTAGAACCAGCCTAATTGCAGGAATGGTTTATCTCAGAGGCAGAAGACGACCTTTGTTCTGTCAATCCTGTTAAACGTAAAAGAGTCTTGCATGTAAATTTGCTGAATGTGTTTAGAGGGTGAAGTGTGTCTTTCATAATAACACATTTGTAAATTTGTGCTCATGAGGAATCTTGAGCAAATATGTACACATTCACATCTATTCTCAAATTAGGAATATACATAAAATATTTTAATTAGATTTATTTTAATATTTTATTAAATATTTGGATTTATTTGGTTGTTAAAATTCATATAGCAGCCGTTTTGATTAGTATCAGCCTTACAGATGTTAATTTATGAAATCTGGTCCCAGCTCTTTTAATGCAATAAGTTCTACTCTGATGTGAAAGGAAGGGTTATTGTCTTAATACACAAATTAAGGATTAATTTGCTTTACACAAATTTTTACTGCTCCTAATTTTCTCCATTTCTTTCTGGGTGTTTACCCAGATTTGTTTGATTTTGTATGACAGTTGAAGTTATAGTAGCTGATCTATTAATCTTCCTACTCCTCTTTTCCTTCTGTCCTTTTGGTGATAAGGGACACATCTGCCATTTCCTAGCTTTCTAATACATTAGCTGTCTTATAAAAATCCAGTATAACCTCTGATTTTTAGGAGACTTTCTCAGTTAGTCTCAAATGCCCTAGGAAGAACTCCTTTAGTTACAGTGATTCAAAAGCATGCAACTTATTCAATTAACTTTATAACAGTTCAGGAAGAGGAAAAAAGCAAGGTAGGCTTGGGATAGTGCTAGACTAAAAGTAATCTGGAGTGCACAGCAGAATCTTTCCTTTGATTACAAACCAAGAAGCAGTGAACCATCAGGTGCTTTCTGCTTCTGAAATATTTTGTCAATATTCTATCACTGAAGTTTCTTTAGAAGCTTCCTAGAAGAATCTAAATTCTTTAGATTTGCAAGTGTTTAAGCCTATATAAATTCTCATCTACCATTTATATTGTGGTATTTATTAAATGGAATGGCAAAGTACCCTAGCAAAGACATCTTAATTGGGACTAGGAGGCAATAATTATTAGACAGTCTTGTGGGAAGGTGTAGGAGCTGAAATAAGACAACAGGGGAGCAGGAATTTCTGGAAGTTCTAATATGCAGAATAATTTATGATTTTTCTGCCACAAACTCTTTTAAGAAATATTTACAAAGTGTTATGATGATTACAAGGAACAGAATGTGATCTTAAATGTATGAGACATTTGTAATTTCTTTTTCCTTAAATTTTATAAACTCTTATGCTTTATAAATTCTTATGATTGATGTTGTGTGCCAACAAAAGAGTCTTTAAAAGAAATCATTAAGGCCACAGTGTCTTGGCCTAAAATAGCAGATAGTCAAAGTTCCTTTACTATCCAAAATTATTGGAAATTTTATTTTAAAAAAAATATTCTCTCCATTTTTCATTTGAGTTCTAAATTTGACAGGAACAGCCCTGATGCAATAAAATTCAAAGCTTTGGAAAGATGCTGTTTCCCGGACATCACTGAGAAAAATATTCAGGAAATTATTTAAAATTCCTCACTCTTCTCCCAAGTATCAATAACAAAATGAATACAGCATTTCATTTCTGCTTGGCTAGAAGTCCTGGACATCCTAAAAGGCTATTAAACAGATAGCTTTAGCACATGAAAAATGCATGCTAGTTTTTTTGTTCTTATGTCAGTTATTTAGCACACTTTATATAAATCAGCTTGCAAGATATAGAGTTTAATCTTTTCTGGTTTTATTGCTTTACCATTTCACTGTACTTATATTGCATTCTGTGAAGATGAAACTTTGATTTAAAATTTTGCATTTGTAGGCCTGACTGTCAATACTGCACACACAACTCAGACAATCACCCCATTAGGCTTTACAGCCAACATCCCCTCTATGGATTAATGTAATTTGTAGCCCCAAATGAATTCACATGGCGTATACATACAGGACAGTAATGACCTTTGGACAAGAACTACTTCTTGTTGTCTGTGCAATATCAAGCACAGTGTAGCCTTTCATGTTCGGAGCCTTCGGGTGCTATTATATAATTTATGTTCTTTTGTTTGTTTTTTTTTCCCCTCTGCTGGAAAAAAAAATAGTATTTTATTCATCCATTATATAGCTGTGTTCTAAGTCCTTTATGTTCACTTATCTTTAAACACAACATAGGGGCTTAAAATGGAAAGATTTTCTTGGGGCATGGAGGCCACTGTCCTCCCATTGTAGTCACTGAGCCCTAGAGACCATTCAAAAAACAGATCAAACAGGATAACCCCTTAAGCTCCACCTTGCTGGCAGGCACTGACATTTACTCTCACTGTGCTCTTTCCTGTGCTATTTTTGTTCTGCCTTCCAAGTTCACACTTCCCTTTCCTTTTATTACTACACATAGGTGTCCCTTTTCCAGTTTGTCTTTCTTTCTGCCTTTCTGCCTTTATCTTTGTTTCTCTCTCCTAGGTTTCCTAGAATTATCTTCTCTATGATTGTCCAAGCATGACCATTTCTCTAATATACAGTATTTTGTGTTCAGATGTTTCAGATTAATGTTATCAGGGTTAAAATATCATGTCTCATAGGAAAACCTATAAGCTTAATTTTAAAATCTCCTGCCATGAAGTACACCCCCCCGTTAAACCTTCCAGCCATTCTCTTTTATTTTAATAACTAATAATTTCTTTATCACACTACATTTTTGTCATACCCTGAAATCAATTCTCTCTTTTTAATGTGAACTTTGCATTTTCTGATTTTTGAACACATCCCTTCAGACATTTGGGGTTTTTCATTATTTTCACGTGTTATGAGTTATGCTAGAACATGTTATGTTACATTGCACAAAAGGTCCACGAACAGCTTGGTCTGAGTGACACCTAGAAAAAACTGGTCCCCATTTCAAGAATTTCTAATTTCCACAACCTGTCTTATTTTTAAACAAAGGCTGATCTATCTTTATACATCTAAATGTATGACTTCAGTGAGTAATTTACACATTCTGAATCCCATATGGCAGACATGCCCAGCAGTCCTGAACTGTAACCTCAGGATCAGACAGACCCTCTTCCTGAACTCTCTGCCAGCTGTCTGAAGCATCCTGCTCCTCCCCACACAGAGTACAAGGAATTTATATCCCTAAAAGCAGCATGAATTCTACCCAGCTCTCAGGCTGCCTCTCAGGCTCTTAGATTGCTAAGGATTCTACATCCCAAGCCTCCTTTACATTTAGCCTGAAGTGTTTTTTCATAGACTTGTATTTAGTACAGATGGCAAGCCATAAACCTGTTAGAAAGATTATTTATTTTGAGGTATTTCATCAGGAAAAACTCACCAAGATGACTCAGTTAATTTCCAAGGCTATCCTAAGGCAAAATATGTTGGTAGAAAAGTCAAATAAATCACAGATACAAAAACAATTACAAACAATTGTGATTTTTTGTGGAGAATAAATTTTAAAAGCTGTAAAATAGGAGCCAAAGTCTTCTAGCATTAAAGGTTGTTCATACATTTTAATACAGGCCAGCTGTTTAGCATGCAAAGCCTATTATCTTTCATAATCATTAGCCTGTGCATTGAAACATACTTTTTAATAAGTTGCCAGATTAATCTTTTATAATTACATGTTGAAATTTAAAAGTACAGACCTAAATTCTGCAAAGACATGCATGTCTCAGAGCTGTATTCACCCACAGGAAGGCTGCAGTGGCTTCATTTAGAATAGGTATGTCAAGTAGATGATATATGATCCTTGTGTAGATTACATTAGTCTAAACTATTTTAATAGTTATCAAGTGTTCTTTTCCTGTGCCTGCAGTTTACATGCTTTGCCCTTGTTCCATGCCATGAGAACAATTTCTTGGTGAAAGGCACTGTATGGATTATATCTGAGAAGAAACAGGTGACTCACAGGAGGTGGATGGGCTTAGAGCTGCCTGCCCAGTCATCAGACAGCTCCTAGCTCCATCTTCAGTAAATTCTCCTCAGTCAAACTCTGCTCCATCCCCTGAAATTCCCTACATATTTTCTTTCCATACAGACAGGTGAGCTTTCCTCACAGGGGCACAGCACTACCTCCAGAGGTAACGGAACAGCTCCTAGATGGTTACCTGAACAGAGAGGTACAGGGAAAGCTTATGATATCACAGCCTTACTCCTTAAAATGTTTTTTACTCCAAGTGACTTTGAATTAATCACTTCATGATGAACAGTTTGACACCACACAATAGGAGAGCAGAAGCGTCAAGGTTTTAAGTCAAGACAAGCATTCAGGAAAGCTGGAGTCAAGTAGGGAGAGAAAGAAACTAATTTCAGAATAAGGATTGCTGTAACAATGGGATAGTGACAAACCTGGGAAAGAGTGAGCAGTCTGGCCAAAGCATCAATACACCAAAGGGGATTAATGATGCACATAGAACTCACGTGTGATTATTACCATATGCACAAAGATACCTGGGCTGTTGTTGAGTGTTGTATTGCACTAAAGTAGCTAGTCCGTGTTGTTATATTGCACTGGGCGTCCCTGTTATGTATTCACATAAAATGTCGGTAAGACCTACCTTCCCAAAAACCCCTGTGTCCCTTAACCTGACACCACCTATGCCCACCTCTCCTGGGGTCTGTCTCCATTGGCTGGCAGACCCTCTCCCCTCCCCCCTCCTTCGCCGAGGGCATAAAACCTGGCCCCACAGGTGATAAGATCTCTTTGGATTCCTGGGAGGGCATGCTGTGGGTTCTGCATTAAACAGCAGGACTGTGTTCCTGATGAATTGAGAGTGCCTTTTATCTTCCTCCTCGCTCCGGGTTCCCCCTGAGGTTTATCTGCTAGCCTGGCCAGCCTCATAGGTGTGGGAACCAGGGCAGTGGAGAGCCTCATTCTTCCTGGCATGCTGTTGGGTACCTATAAGAGTGCCCAATAGGCTACTTCTATCAAATTTCTGAGACTCGTTTCAAGACAAGGTATATCCTTGTCTCTCTTTATGGGCATTTGAAAATAACAGGATTATTTAAACTATGATTTCTAGTCTCTTTTGGTCTCAGTAAGAATTATTTGAATCACAGTCCACAGCTGCCTGTTTCTGCATTCTCTCTAAAGGAAAACTGTGATAACTAGCTCAGAGCTGAATATTTACACTAGAGAGGTCAGCACCTGGTGAGATGAATTTTGGCCTTAGAGTTTTACTTGAGAATACAAAGAATAGTGTTTTAATCATGAACAAAACTATGGCTTGCATCAGCATCTTAAAATACAACCTGATATTTTTATCTTTGTAGAAAAAGGGGTTACTAGAGGGACTTGGTCTTTTTAGAATATTATTGAATGTTTGTTTTCTAAGTACGGGGCTAGCAGGAAAAGAAAGTAAAGGAAGCACAGGTGAGTGACTAATGTTTTCCTGTAGACAAGGAAAACAACAGGAGATCGTGCATGATTGACATGAGGTCAGCAGCGTGTGGGGCATGAAAAGGTAAAACCAACAGCCAGGACTTTTAGGGTTGGCAGCATCCAGCCAGAGCTTTAGCATGGAGCCTGATAACGTAACCACCACCAGATGAGCTCAGATTTGTTATCCTTTTACAGATCATAAATATAAGACAATGACATGGACTTGAAAGACAATACATAAATTTTCTGGCATTTGAAAACAATAAAACCTGCTACATATCTGTGAGTTTTGTGAATCTGACAGCATCCTCTTGATTTTTTGAGCTTTCCTCCAAAACTGAGAGAAGGCATTAAACTCACTTTTGAAAGAACTAAAGATCTCTGGGGTGCTTTATTGAGCAATAATTGAGCTTCTAACAGAAACAATAAAAATTGCTGGATTTTTGTTAAAATTTCTAGGATTTAACAAAATACATGTTCTTTCTGACTATCTTGTATGCCTGTTGTTCTTTATTCAAAATTGTAGGCCTTCAGGCTAAAACCTCTCTGCCACTTCCTTATTACATAAGCCTGCAGGACTTTAGTGATTCAAAGTTCTCATATGAACTCTTCTCCTATCACAGCCTTGACAGAAATAGCCCACATAGTTCTTTACTGTGACTGATCTGAACAGAAAGGAAATTATGTTTCTGGTATTCTCTCTTAGTAGCAACAAAAGATCAACATTACCTAACCTAAACAAGAAACAGATGAGTTTCACAACTGTTTCCTTTGCCAGGGTTGCTGCCTTTGAGTTTTCCCCGTGCTTGAATTGAAGGCTACTTCTACTGTGCATCTGGGAATGAGATCTCATAAGCAACATGAACACTGAAGTGCCTCATAACCACTTTTCCCTTGCAGGCAATTGATACCTGTCCTGAGCCCAGAATCACTACAAATCCCATCCTCTCCTGTGGTTAGCAAGGACCACATCTAGAGCTCTAACCATGCTCTGCCATCATTTTGTGGGGACAAAGGAGATAAATGGAGGCTAAAAATGCCCATGGCAGACAAGAGGATGCCCAGGAGCACAGAAACTGTTTCAGTACCTGGGTACTTAATTCAGTACCTGAGTACATAAGGTTTGTACCATGGGTACTAAAAAAACCATCTGGGATGCTTCACAGGAAACCAGAAGTAGTGAATGAATCAGGCCTCCAGCCACATCTCCTGCCCAGTGTGCAGACTTCATGTGAAAGTTCACAGAATTGAACAAGGTAGAGCCACAGTTGCAGACACAGGTGCTTTGGACTACATTAAAAGACAAAAGTGTCTTGTTCTGTCTGGTACTCAAGCTACAGAGCACACATCTGCACGTCAATGTCTCTCCCACCTGAGTTAAATGGAATTCCTCAAACAGTGATTGTGCCTAGCACAAGTAACTTAAGAACAGAAAGACACTTTAAACCCTCAGTGTTCAGGTACAGTACCACAAATATTAAAATCTTTTTTTGTGATAGGTCATTTAAATGTTTTTCATTTCTATTATACCAACATTTTCTTATACTATCATAGGTATTATAAATAAATCATTTGGTATTAAAATTTGTTAGTTTCAAAAGAACTAAAACCCCCAAGAATGATTAATTCATTGTGGTTTGGAAAATAATTCTAAGGAAACATTTAATTTGAATTTTAAAATTTATGAATGATTTTCTCAAATGCAATTTGCATCCCATAGTGGGTTGTCTTTTGTTCCTTGTTGTTTGTACAAAATACAGATCTTGGGTAACAGCATAGCTTTCATGTAAACATACATCTATGCATCCTATTTTTTCATACATTCTAGGTTAAGTCCTGAAGGAAATAAATGCCATAAAGTTCAACTGATTTACATCAACTGATATGGCAGATATGGCAGCATACACTATATGATGATTTAGCTTGCCTAAATTATTTTGAATTGCTTCAATTTATCCTGCACATCCATGGAAAATTGAACAAAAAGAAGTGAATTTTCCATTTACAGCCCCCTTTGATTCTGCACTACCTTGATTTGCCTGTAGAGGAGAAGATTGTATCAGGCTAAGGATGGATCAATATGGGCAAAATGACAAATACCTGAAGGCTTCATTTCCATAATGTTTGACAGTTCTGTGTCACATTTTTTTTCCCTAACCTCTGTAAGGAAGCATAAGAGATAACACTGTGAACCACCAGAAGAAATGAACACAGAAGATTTTTTTCCCCTCAAGATTTTCAATATTAAAAATCAGAATGAAATAAGAATATCTTGGCTAGTCACTTGTGTGGTGTAGATCAGTCTACCACCTTTAGCTTTAGTGTTGCCTTTTCAACTTACATCAGCAAACAATTTGGCATTAGAGAGCCTGTAATTCTCTGAAGTCATTACATCTCACTAGAAAAAGGTACATCATTAATTATCAGGTACATAATCAGACTTTTTGGAAAACAGCTGGAATAAGAAAGATATTGCCAATTTGCTAAGAGTCACATTTCCCAACCACAGTGATGCAAAAATCCTTGAAAGAAACAGTTTAAAAAAGAAGGCAGCCAACAGGTATTTTTAGGTGTTTCATAGAATTTCACCTCAGTTGTTTCATAAGCATCAGAACAATATCAAAAGCAAGCTCCCTTCTGAGACCAGAGGAAACTTTTCTATAAAAGCTCTCCAGCTTGAAGTGCCTTGTATATTACAGCCTCATTTTGTAACCTCTCTTCAAGTATCTCTTTGTCCCTAAGGTTTCAAATTCAAAGGCTCAGAAATCAGGGGTCACTTAGTCTCCATTAGCTTCAAGGATTTTTAAATAAGCCTGAGATCACTGTAAGTCTTTTCCAGTAGAAACATCTCACACTATAGCAAAAGTCAACAGAATTTCAGAAGTGGAGGTTTTGATTTGCACAGCTTTCTTGTCTCTCTCAGAGTGCAGAAAAGAAGCAGAAAATTACCCAGGTTTTCTATTAATTTCCTGAACATTTGGATATTACCTTCCCCTCTTTCCAAAGGTCACTGGCTTGATGGGATGATATGCACGGGTATCTCTTGCACAAATATTTTCATGTACCACCCCACTAGCCATCTTTTTAGAAGGTGAAAGACAGTGCACAATCAGAAGCCTGAACACAACTGTTCCTTTCAAGTACATAGTTTTAACAGCTTGACTATCAGATTTATATAATCCATTCTGCTCTGACAGGAAGCTGCAGACATGATCTCAAAGCCAATTTCCAAAAAATTTTCTCAAAATTAGGACCTCTGAAAAAAAAAAAATCCTCTTTTACAAATTGGAAGTAATATTCTCTCAAAAATTTCTCCAAAAGTTTGTTGACAACTCACTTAATCTTCCCTATGCCTTCCTTCTTTGAAGGAAACAGCATTTCTGAGGTCTCAGTGTAGGGTTTTAAAAAAAGAACTGCACTAGGAAGGATGGTCTTTGTTAACAACAAGTCACCAGACTGACAGACACTTCCCACTTACTAATTTCCCTATCACGCTTGCAAGAAAACTCTGTGAAAACACTGACTTATTTTCATTGCTCCAGTTCTTGTAATCTTGGCCTACTCATTCAGTCAAAATGGAAGCAAACAGACAAATGGAGGTGGATGTGTTCATTAGGAACAGAATCCACGTAATCCATCCCTTACTCTCCAAGCACAGTGTGCTGACTATCTAAGGATAGACCCTTAAAAAGAAATGTGAGTTCAGCACCATAGCATGAGGTGTTTTTTTCAGTGCCAATGTTAAACTAGTTCAGGTGATACAATGATCCTGTGAGAGAATAATTGTCAGGGTGGTGTTGATACCATTTACTTAATCATTTGGAACCCCTAATCAAAATACCTTAGGAAACAAATGGCTAATTATGTTCTACATGTAAAATAATTAAACATTCAGAGCATGATATTTAGCAAGGATGTATATTATATTAAATATGATATACAATTTTATCTAAAAGGACAGATTAGGCCCAATGAAAGAAAGCAAGAAAGCAAAAGTTGATAAAGAGCTGATAGGGAAGCAATTTATTAACAAATATATTATTCTTGGAATAACACTAGAAAATCATGGTACTCACAGTTGTATTTCCCCATGTATTTCCCCAGTTATTTATCAAGAATGGATGGTAATGTAGCAGATGAATATTCATTTCATGTTTTGAATTCCTAGTCTTCACGGTCATATTGCACTGTTTGACCCTAGCCCACCTGTCCTGGGCAAATGCTGAAATCATGCTGAAATCAATCATCAAAAAGATCCTCCTTTATCTCCTTTAGGGCACACTGACACTGCATAAAAAAGAACAGCACAGGAAACGCCAGGCAGCTGCAGTGCACAGTGACAGCAGTGTTGCTGCACCATGACATTACTCCAGCTGAGCTGAGCATCTCTGCTAGTACAACAATACTCTCCTGGGACTGGAACCTGCTCTTTCAGCCTATGCTCAAATTTCCCCAGAGAGTACAGCAGGAGCACACTCAGCTGGTACATCAGCCAATATTTATTATTAGAGTGTCAGAAGCATTTCTGAATATAAGCTGAAAAGTGGTCTTGTACGTTGTCCCTACCTCCTATTTCCAACAATATTGAGTTATTCTTAGGTAACTCCTAAACCCTCTACAGGGTTCTCAGAGATGCAGAATAACCTTGAGATCCACTGGTGCTTCAAGTATGCTTGAGCTAAACTACTAAAAAGGCCAGTAGGCAATGCTGCTGGCAGATTATTGACTTTCTGGTGATGTGGCCTAACCTTTACAGATGGAGAAGATATGCCACACTGAAAGGGCATAGTTTATGCTTAATTTAAAAGCTGTAGAAAATACCCTAAATATTTTTTCCATATTTCTTATTTCTATGTGTTTAGATGTAAATCTGGTTTTATACTGTGAGGAAGGAGGTTTGGGATTTTACCCACACATGTACAAGAGACTAAAGTTTCCTGTGTATTTCAATTCTGCCTAGCTGTCACAATGTGAATAGCAAATGTACAAGTATAAATGTTCCCAAAGAAGGATAAGCAAAAGGAAACAGTCTGGGCAACCTTCAAAGGGAAACAATGGCTGGGCCAACGACACACTGAATTCTGCTGTAGCAGAAGGATGCTGTTAATAGTCAATTGTTCTTCTCTGCCCCTTCTACCATTTCTTTGTAGAATAAACAGCAAAGGAATTAAGATCAGATAGTAAATATTAATTTTATCATCAATAGTTGTTAAATCAATAGCTATCTCTGTGATATGCAGTAATAATTATTTTCTCTTCCTACCTTTTCTTAATTTATCTTCCAAATAGTTCTTATTAATTGTAGATTTTGCATGTGGATTCTTAAATATGCTCTCTGTTTTCTTATGTAAACTTCTCAGAAGGACATCTTGTAACACTTTTACTCTCACAACCTAGCTTAAACAGTAGTAAGTTAAAAATGAAATAAAATAAAAGCACTTGTAATTTAGAATCCTAAATGTTATTACTATAAAAGGCCTTCATTATGTCATCTGTGTTGATGCTCTGCTACAATAGAACCAAACACTCGTATGAGGATAGAGCATTTTAAAAAATATGATAGCAAGCCCAAAATGTGTCTGAATTAAGCATAAACTGGTTGTCTTCATATAAAAAAATAGAAAGGTTTTGTGAAGCAGTAAATAAGTAAGATTAAGTGAGAAGAGACTTGAAAAAAGGGCAGCCTTACAATCATATCTTGTAAAACCACCAAGTCCAGCTGCAGCCTCCAACAGGCCTCTCCTATTTGGTTTTCCACCTTCTTCTAAGGGGCAGCCACACTTCGGGCCAGGATTGTTCAGGACAAAGTATCTGATCCAGTGGTATTGCACATACAAAGGAGAAATCAGGTTTGGCCTTTTTCCTGGACAAACTAGGTGCCAGCACAGAATCAAGAACTGTCATTGGACTCCTAAACCAAATGCTCAGCTCCAAATCCTGCACTGCCCTGTTGAAGGTGACTCTTTCTAATTGCAGTCTATTATATCACTGTGATCTTTATACACCTTCCTGAAAGCCACTAGGAGATTTATTTCAAAACTTGGTACTGAGAGGAAAACCTGAAATGTATTTTTTGAATGCTCCCAATGTCACTTGTTTAAAATACCAAATTTGCATTTCCGCTACATTCACTTCTTCTGCAGCTCCATGAAACTGCCTATTAGCTACAAAATATGAGAACTACTGGACAGTTCCACACTTTTGGTAGGCTACCAAAATAGACACCCCTGAAATGGAGGATACCACAATATTCTGGTGTCTAATCTCATAACTGTGACATATATATGTCCTTAATTGAAGGTATAATTTCTATAATTTACAGCACTTTAATTTTATAACATATTCTTTTTATGATAAGAATGGGGGAAACAAGGGAAAGATAATCTTGCCCCCCTAACCACAAATGAAAGTTAGAAACTAGGAAAACAAACAGTTACTTTCATTTAGATTGAGTGAAAAGCACACAAACAACAAAAAAATTTGAAATGCTGGGCCTTCATCTGCTCTCTGACCAAATACAGTTTTTCCATCACTGTATATAAAGGGTAGATATTAATATAGGTGGCAAAGGTGATGCCTAAAGTAGATATTTCAAATAATTTTGGTTTCATTTATCAGCCTGACTACTAGAAATCAAGGAATTTTTTTAAAACTCCAATGATTTTTATCTTGACAGTGCCTTTTTAATAACTCAATGAAATTCTTATTAATTATTTATCTCCTTTAAAGTGCACTGAATAGCTTTGCTGAAAATTACTATGTTTATATTTATAGAACACTAGTACATGTATGGACAGGTTCAAAATTCATTATTTATACAGTGACAGCTTAATTCATAGAAATCAAGTTCAATAATTAACATCAAGTACAAAATCTCCAGTAGCGATGGTAATATTAATGGAAATAGTGTTGTTAGCTTTGCTTTGCCACTCTTTGAATTTTCAGTGACTGTTTAAGTTCCTAACTCCTTAAGTCTTCTAATCAATATTCTTCCCTGGGCTTACCTTGTTCCCATTAAAGATGTGGAGAAAAGCTCAAAATACAGTGAGCCCAGCCCTGTTTTCAAAACTCCTTACCTGCAAAGATACATAAGGATAGTAGTATGAAAAAAAAAAAAAAGAGAGGAGCAATTTCTTCTAGCCTTTGCAAAAATACAAAACTTCTCCATGTCCATGAAATGAATGACCTCTCTGTTACATGGGATTTTAGATGGTGTTAAGGTTTTGAAAAGTTCTAAACAACCTTCACCCTGTATTTCCAGGTTATATTGAAATTGGCCTGATAAATACAAACCTTAAACATTCAGATGCTTACAGAGAAAAAAGCTTAAGTCTGTAATCCTGTGGACTTGTACCTAGTAAGACTGAATGCAATCCACTTTTATTGCCATCATGTAACTAATACACTATCAATATTTCATGCATGTAATTTCAAATGAGTAAATAGCTTTCTGCAAGTTGCATAATTTGCTCATAATCTCAGTGCATCTTGTTCCATTTAAAGCTAAGTGCTACCATTTTAAAAATGCCCCCTCAGGAATGATTCAACCTAGCCAAGAAGGATTATATCTTACAAAGTCCCCAGCCTCGCTTCTGCTGTTGCCCATCCTTATTGCCAGGGTGAACGATTTATCCCAATGCAAACACCAAAACAAAGTCATGCAACAGATCCTACCCAATCTTTAGAACTGCTGCTTTTTTGTCACTAAGGCAGAGAGAGGGGAGCAAGCAAAAAGCTCAGCTGTGACATATTAGGTGTGATATGTTTAGCAAGGTAATGAAACCAAGGGCTCAACCATTAACCTTCAAGGAAGAAAACCCAGGCCCACTGCTTTAAAAATTGCTGGGACCAATCTTTCACCATGACAAGCATTAGCAATGAATAATTAAGCATTTAATATAATGTTGCTTTGGTGAAAAATGATAATTTTACAATTGATGGCCCCAAACCTATTCAGTGTTATTATGGTGCCATAAAAGCAGGAGGAGAGTTTTGATGAAATGCTTGTTTTCCAGTGGAGCGGGTTTTTCCCCTTTATTTTTTTTTCCTGATGCCTGGACTGAAGCAGTTATAGTTATTAGGTTCAAAATCCTTTCAGAGCTAAACAGTGGCCTGCTGAGAGAACTTCATGAAAAATTTAAAACGGAAAATTCAACCTGGAACAGTTTCACATCTCATGCCAGCCTGCCAGAGGTTGAACTGTGTTTTCCCCCTTAATATTAAGCTAATGTCGGGGATATAAATCATGCAGCAGATGTAAATGCTGGAATCTTCCTAAAGGAAACAACAGCTCTAGAAGCTATTTCTATTAAGAGACATAGTTACTTAAAACAATTGAACAGTTCCTCCTAATCAAATGTTTATTGCAAAAGAACTATTTGAGTAGTAAATTGTTTGAACTGTACTCTAATATCTCTCTTTGCTTTTAAGAAAACTGAAGAACTAAGCTGCAGAAGTTCCTCACAGTCATTTCTCTCCTCTTTAGACTTTGCTGCTATTAGGAAGAATTTTAACTCTAGATTACCACAAAACACAAGTTTTGGTGGGTTTGATGAAGCAATGGCATATTTTGTCACATATCAGACTAAATCGTATTGTTCTGCTTTGAATTGGTTCAAACACAACTCTTCTATAATCCACTTTCTGCTACAGCATGGAGGTATTAAATAAAAAATTACACCTTTTATCCCATAGGAAAAGGTGATGGGAAGTCTTCGCTCTTTACAGTCGTACACTTAGGTATGACATTTGCCAATGACATTGTAGATTTTGTTGGACTTTAACTAAATAGTCTCAGGCACTGTGAGTTTCAGTGTATAACAACTTATCCTTGAGAAGCAAAAAACTAAAGAAGATGTATCTAGTCCTTCAATAACAAGATCTAGGCTGTATTTTCCTCTCAATGGAGTAGATTATTCTCCTAACCTCACAAAAACTGAATTACCTCACAGCTATGGTATACTTTTTCTGACTTTTAAAAACATCATATACAGGGGAGTGTGCATACGTGTGCACACATACGTATATAGAGTTACTAATTCCTGTGAAGTAAGCCTAAATCAAGAAAGAACATGAAGTTAAATTTTTCTCCAGACAGGTTGCAGTCTGTGTAGTTGTGTAGAAATGGCCACTAGTTGGTTGCAGCAGCTTCTTTTCTCGGGGTTTAAAAATGCATCAGCTACAGGAAAATCTACTAAGCAGATTACTGCTGAAATTCTGACCCTAAACAGTTCATAAATGAATGAATTATTCCAGGCTCTTACAAAACGAACTACAGGTGTTGGAGTTCAGGGCACGTGGAAAATCCCTCGAGCTTCCCTGGGGCGTCCAGGACCCAAGCTGGGACCCCAGAAAGGCATTGTCTTTGTCCTTAGTCCATGGGAAAAGCTTCCAACACTCATAGATGAACTAAAAGCAACAAAGTTTCGAAAGAAATAGTAGTTTAGTTTGTCACAGGGTGAAAAGTTTGTAGTTTTGGGTTTTCTTAGAATGGAGGTGAATGGGAGCAAGATGGAGAATTTTGGGTGGTGCCTCATCCCCTTCTTCTTCTCCTTCTCCATCTTCTGCCATGACCTGTCACAGAGACATAGGTAGAATGGATTTGAGGTAGAAATTGCGTGTTTAGAATAGGTGGCAATTATTGGTACAAAACTGCAAATATAGTATGTTTTAAGAGTTAATTGGATTAGAAACCTAAAACGACCTTGTAACCTCTGTCCAGGGTGCTTGCCAGCTCTGTCTTCCAGCAGGCTAAGCCTGGTGTAAGGCAGCTCGCAAACCTTGAGATAAGAAACTGAATAAACATCTGCAAAGACCGAAGCTGCAAGTCCTGTTTTTCCTTTCAAACCCTGGTACAGGACTTTGTGGGAAGAAAATCCTAATTAGTGGGTTCTTGGGAAGAGAAACTCCCACATACAGGTTCTTCTGAACACCTAGAAAGCTTTCTAGACTGTCTGCAGTAACCAGAGATGGAGCATTATTCTCAGAAATATAACTGGGTTTTGCTTTCTCTTGATAGTATATACTTTAAAAAAATTTAAAAATCACCACTACCAAAAACATCCAAGATGGAGTAGGTTTTTCCTGTCCAAGTTCCAAGTTTGTTCTCGAAGAGTAAACACAGTAACTCCACCATGATTTTAAGTAGACCTTAGCCATCACCATTCCATTTTGCAGTAGAGATATGGTGATACCGAGCTTGGGGTGAAGTCATCAGAGGCACAGCTACCTCATTTCCCCTCAGTCCCAGGTTTTCTGCTTCTTTTTGTCGTACAGCATCATCTGTGTCTCATTCCCCAAGTTTATTACCACGACACCCCATTCCAACCATGCAGTTTGAAAACAAACACCTTAGGACTGGCTCTGAATGCATTAACACAAAGCCTAACAATTTATGCTCTGGATTTAATGGAATTCATACTGTACTGTACTCAGAGTGAGATTAACTGCAGGGAGTTGTCTGTCTTCTTTCAGGAACACAGCCTCAACATTAACAATTATTAAGTTTTCATCTTCTTACTAAAAATGTCTCATGGAAAATGAATGAAATTTGAAAAACCCAGATAATAAGGGACTTCAAAGCTGAAGACATTAAATAGCATCCATCCTATTACAAAATAATGCTAAAAAGTACAGAAAACTCTAGGGAAGGAAGGTGAAAGTCAGTGGTGTATAGAAAGAGAGGTTACCTTGCTCTTGATATCAGAAACAGAACAGCTTTTTCTCTAGAAACACCTTCTTAAGATCCAACAAAGAAATTAAGTTCAGCACTCATTAATTAAACAGGTATACCCAAAGAAAAGGAAATCTTTAGGAGTACTTCCTCCATGTATAGAACCGTCTCCAATATTTATGCACCATCAATGATTTCAAAGAATGAAAACATGGATGGAAAAATACCATATGTAATAGGAAATGGCAGGGAATATTGGTTTATATAAATGCAATACAAAATTATTTGGAGCTGCTTAGAGTTTAGGAAACCTAGTAGGTTTCCCATGAAGGCATTTCCCTTGCTTCTTAGCAGAGATGACACAAACTGGGTGAGTTTACTGCTATTAATACCAGAAATAGAGTCAGAAATTACAAGGGGACCTTAGTAACACTATGAAGAAAATAATTTCATAAATTTGAGCATCACAAGCCTTAGTGAGGGAAAGACACACCTTGGAGAGGGATTCAGCTGGATGCCAGAGTCAAATAAAACAACGGTCCCCTAGAGAAGCTCAGCTGTGATCCCAGAGGAAGCAGAGGTCTGAGGAATTATTCCTCGGGAATAAAGGGGAGAAGAATAGTTTCTTCTCCCTTTATTCCTCAGGATTTTCCATTGACATTTTTCATTGACTTCTACCCAGTGAGGAGGTAGAATGAATAGACAATTTTTACTGAGAAAGCCATTTCTGCACAAGACAGTGGCTTCACATTTGATAATTTTTTTGCTGAAAATGCAAACAGCCTATCTCCCTTTATAAGGGCACCCTTTCACCCAAACCAAGGCAACATTTTCAAGCCATGTATCTGCAACCTTGTCAGAATAGAGAAGCCCAGTGTTCTCAATGCACAAGACACCAGAAACACACCTCTTCTATTAATAGGCTGACCAACACTGTTTTCCATCATGCGTGTTTTTGCAGAAACATCTACTCCGTAACATAAGGTAACACCACGTATTCATAGAATCTAACACTTGATTATAGATATAGGATACTCTTTGACTACCTTCCTTCCAATTTTTTTTGGTAATTTCTACTAGGTTCAGTAATAATTTGATTTCAGAAATGTTAATATACAAAATTTAACTTATCTAAAACCATGGGAGATTAGATCACTTGGTGGTAGTTTGGACCTCAAATACTTGTGTTTTGGTCTTAGACAAGATACAATCTTGTTGTGTTACCTTACCAATTACTTTAATCAGTTCCCTGCCAGTAAAACTGGCTAAGACACAGTTATCTAAATTGCTACACTTGTTCAGAGAATCAAAGCCAATAGCAAGCACAGATGGATCAGTTACTTTTGTAAATACAAACAAAAAGGTATCTAAATAGAGTGCCATGGTTACTGGATAAAATTAGGGTATATGTATCTCATAGGCAATTTTGGACCTGTGGTTTATAAATACACTTATATACATACATATACATCTACAAAAAAATAAACTGAATAAACAATATGAAATACAGAATAAATGGTATCAAACTGTATAAAATGCAGTTTCTAATACAGAGTTCTAATGCAAATTACAGTCCTTTCCAATCAGCATCTTTTCAATTGATTTAGTTTAAGTTGACCAGAGAGATAGATCCAATACATGAATAAAATTATCCAAGGAACAGACAGTGAGAATACACCCAGTCTGCATGATCATTGTGTTCAATGAAGCAAAAACAGCAGTATTTTCAGTGTCTTTCATTTTATCCATTTAATTTTCACTGTACATTTTTTCATGTCTGCGACATCATCGATCATAGAGTCTGCTGGAATTTGCAGGAAATATTTGAGAAATTGTTCCTTCCACCAGTACCCCTAGAAGAGAAAGAGGAAAAAAAAATAAGCAGACCAGTTTTGGTGGACTAAGCATATGTGAAATATGGTTCATTATAGAATGTGCTTAGATTTCACAAGACAAAAGATTTCTGCCTCAATACAGGGACCATCCAACCCTGAGATCCCTGTGGATGAATCAATACCTTGAAGTGTAGCCATGACAACCATAGAGATCAAATAGGCTCGGCACACACAGTGTTCACAGTATTGATTTTTCAGCACAGGACAATACAGTGCTCTCGGTGCCTGAATATGGATGAGGAGTAGTGACTGAAGCAGACATCTCCTGCAATGTCTGAAGTGATGCTGCTGAGGAGAGAACAGCTCTTTGAGGAATTTCACACCACTACAGTGAGGGTGTCCATTCTTCAGTCATTAAGACAGACTGCAGCCTTTGTGTCTGCAGCTCACAGCCCCAGGTTTCTGAATAACTGGTTAGCCATGATCATGAAAAATAAATTTTTACTATTCACTTTCTTTGGAAATAAATGCTGACATTTAAGAGCAGGGGTTTATATCTACAGCTCTCAGCATTTAAGAATAAAGCTGCTGCACTTTAAATAAATAATAGCAGATATATTAAAACACCACCAGCAGTCCAGAACAAAAGTTCCTCTCCTCAACAGAGGCAAAAGAATGCATCATTCAGCAGTTTTTGGGGTCTACTCTGCTCATGCTATGTAAGGCCTAGATTAAGAGATTTGAAGTTTGCAAACTCCTCTAAAACAATCAATAGGACTATGATTTTGAGTGGTCTGGAATGCTATGTTAATGTAATTAATGAGCACCACACCCAATGATCATGACTTTTGACAGTTAAATATAATTGGAACAACAGAACAGCAAATTTAAGTGTGTCAGAAAAAAAATTCTTCAGAATATGGAACATGCTTATGAAACCACAATCACTGTTAACATGAAAATTTCCTCAGAAAATGACATTTTCTTGAATTATCAGTTAAACACTTACAGCTTATAAACGCTTCTAAACAAGGACAATTCCTTTTCCAGAAAACATGATGAAAATTATCTGCTTCCATCAAAAAAACCCCAAAGATCAATATATAATATAAAATAACATCAAAAAAAATCAAATAAGTTTCAACCAGGGTGCAATAATTTCCAGTTGTCTGATTGTAATGTTTCATAAAATGTCCAGTTCCTCCACCTCCCTGGTACTTACTGAGTGGCCTTAAATTTCTACCTATGTCTGTGCCAACACCTACTGAATAATTTTTTTTGTAATGCCACACTGAGGGCACAATCTACCTAACTTCAGACTGGCAAGGAATGTGCTTGTGGGTGTTTCCAAGCACAAAGTTCATGAAAATATAACCATGGGCCTGGGGAGGGACCCAAGCCTTCTCAGGCTTTTCCATGCTGTGTAGGGGGGGTGATCCTTAGAATGGACAATCCGTAGAAACACTCTTCTCAGAAAAATATTGCTTAAGACCAAGACATCTCAAAACTGAATCATGGTAGCCAGAGTGCAGAGCATCCCATGGAAGAAACTTTCTTCACGAGCCAAGAAGGGAGCTAATATATTTGATAGGACAAATACCTGTTAAAGGTTTTCAGATGAATGTTTCTGACTAAAAGTGTTCTAGTTTTACTTTGTCATTAATTTGACATTGTCTGTCAGAATAAAAATATATTTTTCTTTTGAGTGGAACAGAGTATTTTTAAATGCTCACTTTTCAACTTTAGGGCTACACAATCTCTATTGCTAGACATTGTTGGGGAAAAAAACCAAACACAGCCCCCCCCCCACCCCCCCAAAAAAAAAATACTGTGAATTTCATGTATCAACTAGTATAGAAAGAAATTCCACAAGATGTACTGTGTTGCTCACAGAATCACAGAATGGATCAGATTAGAAGGAGACCACAGTGGTCCAACCACCCTGCTCCTGCAGAGTCATGCTAGAGTACACTGCACAGGATTGTGTCCAGATGGTTCTTGAATATCCCCAGGGATGGAGACTCCACATCGTCTCTGGGCAATCCATCCCAGTGCTCGGTCATCCGCACAGTAAAGAAGTTCTTCCATATTCTGGTGGAACTTCCTGTGCATCAGTTTCTGCCTCTTGTCCTTTTGCTTGGTGTTACCAAGAAGAGCCTGGCCCATCCTCTTGACATTGTCCCTTCAGATCCTGACAGACATTGATGAGGTCCACTCTCAGTCATCTCTTCTGGAGGCTGAGCAGGCCCAGCTCACTCAGCCTTTTCTTATCAGAGAGATGCTCCAGCCCCTTAATCATCTTTGTGGTGCTCTATTGGACCCTCTCCAGGAGCTCCATGTCCCTTTCACTGAGAAGCCCAGAACTGGGCTTTCTCAATCTGCTGGCAGTGCTCTTCCTAATGCACTTTCAACATTCCCTTATTCTGGTCTGCTGCATCAGAGAATCCTGAGAAGGTCTTGTTAGTGAAGACCAATTCAAAGATGTGTTCCGGAACTCTGCCTTCTCTGGGTCCTCTGTTACCAGGGTCTCCCCTCCATATAGTAACAGGCTTTGTTTATGAGTTTGTTTTTGAAAACAAATCATCCTTTGTTTTCCTTTTGTATTTAATCTATAATAAGAATCCTTTCTTTTTGTCCTTGGCATCCTTGGCCAGGTTAAACCAAGTCAGGAAAGTTAATGTCTCCCACAAAAACCAGGGCCTGTGACTGTGAGGCTGCTTCAAGCTGCTTATATCAGCTTTCATCCACTCCCTCCTCCTGATGAGGCAGACTGTAGCAAGCAGCATCACCCTTACTAGCCTGCATTTTTGTCTTAAGCCATAAGTTCTCAACTCACTCATCATCCACCCCAGGACAGAGCTCAGTACATTCCAAATGTTGAATCACACAGAGGGTGACTCTACCACCATGCCTCCCTGGTCTTTTTCTCCTAAACATCATGTAGCCCTTCATGACAACATTCCAGTTATGTGAGCTGTCCCACCTCATCTCTGTAACTGCAATGAGATCAAAGCCCTGTGACTGCACACAGATCTCTAGTTCTTCGTGCTTGTTCCCTATACTTTGTGTGTTGGTGTACAGGCACTTTATGGAAGTGTTTGAGTGGGTCAATATCCCAGTCGAGTAGCAAAGGGGGACCCCAATAGTCCTGTCCTGTCTCATGGTCACACCTTTGGGTGCTTGTACTTGGAGGCATCCCCTCTTAATTCTCCTTCAGTTACTTGGGTGGTACCTTCAGTTGTCCCCATTGCATAGCTTATATCTGTCCAGCCTGCTATGTTCCTGTACCACTTCATATCTACTTTAAAACTCCTTAAGCAGGACTGCATTTCAAAAATGAGGTTTTAGAGATCCAAAAAACTTATTTTAATTTTTCAACTTGATTTTCTTCATCATTTGTTCTGTCTTTCTTGAAAGCAACTATTTCTGCAAGTGTATCTTTAAAAAATAGGCCTCTAGAGGAAATGCAGATATCCCAGAGCAGATTCCTACACACTGGCTGCATATATCAGTCAGCAATATCTATCTTATGGCAAAAAATACAATAACGACACTTACTATGAAGTAATGTTTAATACGCAAGTGAACTTTTACTGAGCCAGCAATACTTTAAAAAATGCAGATTGTCTAACTGTGTTGAGGATATATACACGGGGTATTTCCTCTCCAGGCTCACTATGCATTCTACTGCTGCAAGTCTGCAACTGATCTTCATTGCTGCTAATGTCAATTCAGCTCTTTGTTTCCTGTGGAATTAGGCAAATTTGAAGCAAGAAGGAACCAGGCCAAGCTATTCTTCAGAAGAAGCACTCAAAAACCCAAAGGCTAAGACTCCCAGTTTCACATTTAAAAACACTTCAAACTGCACTTTACCAAGTGCTTCTGCTGTACCATTTTATTTCTGTATGGATACTCAAAGAGCAGCAAGAACACATTTGCCATTACAGCTGACAAAACTTCAGCTGTATCTATTTGCTCTTGATTAGGGCATACAGGAGATATGTCCTTTCCTCTGTCCTTGCAGTCACTGTCAAACAAGAGATTAATATTTCCCATCCTACCCCATGAACCAAATGAGGTACTGAGAAACCATCCACAAAAACATCCAAAAGACCTGGAAGAGTTATATCTGTGAGTTACCAGTTACCATACAGCAAGCTAAGGCTGGGTTCAGAGATACATCTCTAAAGGGAAGACTGCTGGTTAGATATTAACTGATATCTCATATTTTCAAGATACATAGGTAATACATGCTAAGATAGAACAGAGGTCTGAGTAAAAAATGTCCAGCAAACTGAGATATTTTTACTATTAAGGAGAAAAAAATCATGCGCATCCAGCAGCAAAAGTCTTACTTGGGGTAAAGCCATTTTCCAAAAATATTGCCACATTCCTTACTATAAAATAACAAACCTATTGCAGTCTTAGGGGAATGAATTGACTTCCTTCTCCACATGCTTCATAATGCACCTGTGATAAGTTTTAATGGTCCATGACATTTATGCACCTGTTCCCTTGCTGTAGATTTGCATTCCATTATTAAAAATAATGTGATCTTGTTTCTAATTGCATGCATCCATCCACAGTTCAAAGACCTTAATTCTTCCTTATTAACAGATAGATAGTTATTTAGAGAACCTGTCTGTACAATTCATGAATTCTCTGTAAGATTATGATCCCTGAATATGCCTATGCCAGAATATAAACTGTTTTATTCAATGAGTTGCCTTTGCCTGCATATTTTTTGTTTTCTGTCTAGAATACTATTCAAGAGTAGCAGATAAGAACTAACAGAAAAGGATTGTTTTCTTAAATATTCTAACACTGAAAAATGTTTAGTACAGACAGGGAGTCAGTTACCCCCAAAACTTTGTCTCTGAAAGGTGGTCATGCACACAGTGTTACTTGTCCGTGTTTGTTATGACCTTAGGGAAAATGATCCAAGCAACACCTGATCAAGGGTTTAGAGAGTAACACAATGACAAAGTCAGCTGTAGTCCTTCACTTGGTTTTAGTCCCTAAAGCCATAGGAGACTGAGCTGTCTACTCTGAGAACCTGGTGAAGTGAAGGAAACACTGATATTTTAACAGACAGACCTCCCACAAGTTCCAATTAATTAGAACAAGTAGTTCATTGCTCTTTTTGTTTTCCTAAAGCAGTTTCAACTCCTGTAATTTTTCTTCAATAAAGTAAAAATATCATAAAAAAACTGCTGAACCCCACATTCAGTTTTTCATGTGTTTTTCATATGCCATGCTCAAAAATACATCAATTAAACGCCACAAAAAACATTCCATATCTGTAGAGACTGTGAAAAAAGGGTACTTGAGAAGTCTTCTCAATTATTCTCAAGGTGTCTTCTCAGACACCAGGAACATTACAAGCCCACTGAATTTTATTTGGAGGAGTGTACAACTATGCCTCTCTTTATACCTAGCAGTATTGTGGGGACAATGTGCAAGAGCTATCAGCGTAGATTTAATCTTATGAATCACCAACCTTTCCTAGAATTCTTTCCACTTTTCCCAGTTTGTATTTGTCTGTTTGATAAATCTTTCCCATAAATAGAACTTGGCGTTTATTCTCTTTAAGCAGCAACTTTCCTTCAAATTTGTATAGTTCAGTTAGGTCAAAGTAATTATGAATGTCAATTCTAGATTCCAAAATGCTGAAAAATGTTTTACTGAAAAGTTTCTAACAAATTCTTAAGTAAATTCCTGCAAGTTATTTACTTTACACATACATCTTGTATAAGGTATATTTAAGTATAGAATCATAAAATTGTTTGTGTAGGGACATTGACGTTTCTCTGGTTTCAAACCAAATGTACGTACAGAATGCAGCATAGTAAACTACAGCTCAAGAAATAATTAAAAATCATACATTTTTCAATATATTGTGATAGCAGTAGAGGTCAATATGCTTAAAAGGCTACACAGCCTGTGATGGCCAATGACAGCTTTTAAGTCCTTTTAGCAGTGAAACTTGACAAACCTAATAGTTTAAATATTAAATACTGATGTAAGACAGAACTGATGATCCAAGTGTGAAATATAGATGCCAGAACACAGACTTGTGATATGTTTTTGTTAACTGAAAAAGAAAAAAAGGAACACTCTCTTAAAATGTTTCTGAGTCACATGTTCTCTCCTGGGAGATGACAAGTTTTAGTCTAGAAAATTAGTGACTTGCAGACTAACCTGTTTGACTTCATTTGCCTGCAAGAGGGCTACCAAGAGCTAAATTCTATGCAGTGGCAATGAAAGAGCCTCTGTATGAAAGAAAAGCAGACCTGCGGTCTGATCTCCAGGAACCCTCCTGCTGCTCTGCGCCCTGGTCCAACGTGGCTGTGGTCTCCTGGTCTGCTCTGCTCCCTTGCTCGTGTGCACCCTGGTCCCAGCTGGCTGGGTCCCTGCCCTGCTGGCTCTGTTGCCCCCTGAGAAAGCTCCTATGTCCCAGCTGGCCTTTGCTGCTCCCCTCCAGTGACTCAATCAAATCACACTCGAGTGAGTAAAACAGAAATAATCTACATCTCTTCGTACCCATTATTCTACATTTAGATTCCATATAAAAGCAAGCATGGTTAAAGACTTGTCAGAATGTCTGTGTTGCCCTTTATGGTGGAGGAAAGAATTCAAAATTGATTTATATTCTATTCAAATTTTCTTTAAACACTTTTAAAAAGTTATTTAATTTATGCACTTCACTCTTCTGGTGGTTGGCCAGAATGCCTGCTAAAACATAAATCTGGGGTTGCCATTTTCTGCAGCCTTGGAAAGAAAACCATATCAGTGAGATACCATGAAAAGAGTCAGTGTAATGATGACAGGAATTTCTAATGACTGGGAAGTCAGGCAGGGTGACAGCCATGACATAGTGTGACTTGCCTAACAATTCTAATTGTCTTGTTGCACAAAATCCCTGTTCAATCCCAAGTGACATTTTGAGGAGTAGCAGCTCCCAAGGTGTATTATCCTGCTACAAAAGGAAACTAAGCCACATTGGTTCAATTAATTTTTGAAAATTGTATTTTTATTCATTTTTTTATGTTCCTAATAATTACAAAAGCTTGTTTTGTTATGTGTTGCAAAGGTTTTTTTCTAGAAAAAGCTGTTTGACCTATGATTGCTTGACTCTCCTTTTTTGTTTTCAAAAGATAACATGATTCACATCTTTACTTTTCTGTCAGGTATCCTTCACAAAATAATCAGTAAAAGTCATTATTCTTTTTGTAATTAGCCTATGCTGAAGGTTGTCAAGGAGTTAATAAAAAAACCTGCATTATCTATCCACACTGTACCATGTTTTTACCTGAGATCTTTCAATAATTTCTGGTATTAATTGTACTAAAGAGCTTTTCACCATGTTACTTTAAATTTCTTTTTGTGAAAACCAGTAGAAAAAGCAACCATTAAACACTGCTACTTTTCAGCATCATCAATCACCAGTGAAAAGGAACACATTATCCTCAAAATCTTCCCCTGATAATAGTTAAATAACTATTTCCTTTACTTTTAATTTCCTATACACTTCTAGTTGCCCTATATATAGTCTTTTATCATTTCCTTATACAGACCCTTAACAATTTGACTTGGATTATATTTTTCACCTACTTTTTATCCTTTGATGTCAGTAATGAGTTTGTGATTTTGCCAAGTCAGTCCCTACTTACACTTACTTTTTTTTTTCTGTAACTAGCACTGCGCTTCTGAAAATTAAAAGCTTTTTCTCACTTTTTTTATGCAAGATTTACCTCTAAAATCTCACCCAATTTCCTCAATTTAATTACTTCAGACTGGTTTTAGTTTATTTATTTTTACCTTTATAAGGATTCCAATATGGCTTTCTTTACCCACTGCTTTCCTCCCTCTATCAATCACTTTCTTTTGAGTAAAAACTGTAGATTTTGATTTTTAGGCTAAGGAAACTGAAGGGGATGTTAACTCCTTGTTAATCACTTACTATGCCTCCACTGATACTCTTCTGTTTGAAATAATTCAAGAAAGGTTATACAATAAGTAGTCTTTGGAATCAATAAAGAAATGACATATAGATCCACAATATACTTCATTTTATCAAATATTGGGTAGTATATTGTATCATATTCAGAGGTGTAGTTCTTTACTAAGAAACCAGTGAAAATAACTATTTTTATGTATATATACACACACACACACATATATATATATATACACACACTGTCGTTTATGTCTAGAGTACACTGTATATTACATAAATTATAAATTTACATTTACAGGAGTGAATAGTGATGGTGTTGAACGTTAGCTCTGATTTTGGTCCAGGATCTGTGATTCAAATATAGGCAGCAGATCCTACCACACAGTCAGTAAGAACAAAGAGTCACCAGGCAAAGCACGACAGATGGCAAAACCAACGAATGGTAGAATACTTGAACAAACAAAAAAGACTGACAAAATATCCCTAGTCCTGGCATCTGCCATGACATCTCCTAAGTCTGTTGTACCTGGCCTTCAATCAACTGAACAGCATTCCACTGATATAGGGAAAGGAGGGGACAGGAAATGAGGACCTGAGGTCAAGCAGAGATACTATTCTACAAGGGGAATACCCAGGGCAAGTATTGGTCTGATGCAGAAGTGCATATGGATTACAGAAGTGTATCTTGTTTTCAGAAGCACATTTTGGAAGAGCTTTAGTCCTCTGACATAAGAAATAAAAAGCACAACATAAGGTAAAAAAAGCTGATTTCCATCCAGACTAAAACGGTAAAAATATACAACAGCTTGGCTTTAAAAGGATGTCCATCTGTTGGTAAACTAGTGATCATACTATATCCACAATGGTCTAACAAACTAATAGCCAAAAAATTTATTGTCCACACCAACAGCTCAATAAATATTTAGGGCTGTTTGGTTTTGGGTTTTTTGTCTACAGCAAGACCATTTTAAGAGATGAAGTGAGACTTTCCCCATTTTAAAATGTATTTAAACTAAGTATTACAAAAATATCTTACTGAAAAATTTTCCCTGTCCTTACAGGTCCTGGTGGGCGCACTACTGTTCTTTTGCCTTGATAAGAGAATCTTGATCTGAATCTTGATCATAGTATTTAACATTCAATGCAAGAGCTTGTGGAGGTTACAGTCTTCCACAAAAGAGTACTTGGCTAGGAATGGTGTTCTTGACTAACTTATTGGAACACAAGCTAAATAGCTGCACTACCAATTTCAGCAGATTGCAGATTGCCTGATTAGCAAACACATGCCAAGGCCATTTCATTACTAGCCACATCTAAGCCAGCTATGTCTAAAGCTAACTTGGATATAGTAACCAAGCTGAAATCATGCTCCTAATATATACAAGCCCTTCAAGGCTTTATCTCATGTCACTTCAAAAAATTTTACACCATTAAAGAAATGGGACCAGTCTCTGTGGTACTTCAATTTTCTGAGGTTTCATTATCTCCTGCTGGTTTGACCAGAGCTCTGTTTGCAAATGAGCAAAGCTGAAGTCTCAGATGAAGGGATGTTTACATTTGCTGTAGTTTATACAGCCCAGGCTATGCACTGATCCACCGTGCAAGGACATGAACTCAATATGCATAGAGCCATTCAGCTGAAATGTCACCATGAGAATCTGTTCCTACTCCTTCATATTACGAACCTGAATTTCACAAGAATTCCTCCCTAATACATAATGTAAATTTACACTCTCTCTATTTAAGCCCATTGTACCTTGTCCTGCCACATTTTCCCCCACTCTGGGGCTATCTGAGACAGAACAAGACAGCTGGCATTCAAGGGTAACACAAGCCTGCAGAGTTTTCCTACCTGCTGCTAACAACAGCCCACCTGGAAGAGGGAAGGCAGAGTCCTTGGACATCACATGATGTACTTTGCAACAAAACTGGAGCTGTTTTAACTGTTACATCGTGACTTTCCAAATGGTACCTATTTTTAGGGAAATGCTTTATCGTATTAATTTATAGAAACAGGAGACTAGAAGGAATCTGCGTCATCATGTCTAATCCCCTGCTATTACAAGCAGTCACGTCACATAATCCTTTTAATAAACTGAAGTGTAATTGGATACCATGGTGATCAGTACTTCATAAGTATGGATATTTGTATCTGAGCAGAAAATAAAATGATAAAAAAGTGCAGTGGAAGAACAGAAGGATTATGAGTGACAAAGGTGAGTATAGCACAGTTCTAAGGATATTATGATTTTGGTTTTTTCACAAGAGACTAATGAAAAACTTTACTGAAACCTTCACACCTCTGAAGTAAGAGTGATGCCAACTAGGGAAGGGGTCAATTGCACACAGGACTTATGAGAAATTCAATATTGGAAGAAAGAAAATAAGGATAGTAAAGAACAAAAGAAAAGGCCACTGTCAATATAGAAAATTTACTCCATTCTTCACAGTGCACAATGCAATGATAATAGCTCAAAAGAGCAAAACCACAGCCATTTAGAGATTTATCCAGAGGTTATTTAATCAGGCAAGTTTATAGAAGAAAAAAAATTTCCTTACTTTTGTACCTATCAGAAAACCAGGGACCCAAACCAAACCTAATTTAAGATTTTTAATCACAATAATTAATTTTATACATTGTGCGCCTCTAGCTTATTTTGCTATGCTTGGCATTCCTGCATTTACAGACTAGTTCTAGAAGATAATTCCTTTTTTAATAAAGGAATTCTAGTGGAATATATAGCCATTTTAATTTTTCTTTCAGCAGTGTTGATCAGTTTCAGCACAAAACTGAAATCTTCTCCTATATATCCTTGATTCAATCTCCTTCCATGTAGGATAAACCTTCATTTAGAAGCCACACCTTTATCACACAAGCTGATAGGAAAAGGAATTAAATTTCCTAAGATACACCTTCTATTTGCAGCCACCGGGAGAAGTAATGAAATTTAATGAAAGCTGTAGCTCTAAATAAAAGCACAGGGAACCGCTACCCCTATCCTGCTGAAAATGAGGGTTGCACACAGTGAGCAACATTCAAACCCTTGGCAACCCCATTGTGTCCAAAGGACTTACAACAGATATTTGGCATACATTTTATTCCAGACAGAGGAACGGGAAGTAAAGAACTAATCATTTTCATTCTTGCAAGTGCACAAAAGGAAGAATTGGAACAAATATTACAACAGGTATGATTATAACAGAGTAAAAATAATGTATTTCTTCTCCACTTTATTTTTTAAAAATACTAAATACATGTTTAGGTAAAAAAAAAAAAAACCAAAACAAAACGCTAAATTCTAGGCTATTTGTGATATTCTAGGAATCTCTAGAATGAAAAATGAAAGCATTTACTACGGGGAAAAAACCTGATCTCTTAATTTCCTATCTAGTACAACTTTTCTGTTGAAAACAAAGAAAACAAAATAAATTTAAGCTCTATCAGATAGGATACTTTCTATGTTGTGCTGCAGAGAACAGGTATACACTCCCTTGAGAAATTAAAGAGATAATTTTGGTGACTCTCTGACAGAGATTGAAGTTTTTCAAGCCATTGCAACTCCTTTAGTTGGTTGGCTTATGAAAGGAAGTTTTGAAGGTCGAGAAGGGAATATATTCCCTTTATAAGGGAATTCTCAGTACAGTCACAAAGCATCAATTAATATTTTTTTTAAATCTACTTTTATGAAATAAAATTATTTGAGTAGGAAAGGACACATATTTCAAGTTCAAACTGTGAGAGGTTTTTCAACCAGATAATTTTTGTTGCAGAAGTTGCTCCCTATTTTAGGAGTGAATCAGTTTGGTTCAGTTGAGTCTTATGAAAACATGAAAATATTGGCAAAAATTTGCAATGGCTCGGTGGTACTATGGTGTCTTATTTTTTGCACACCTGTTGCTTGGCCATATGCCTTTCTCTGTCACTTCCGATGTAGATGTAGCAGAAAAACCTTTACCTTCTATTAAGAAGAGTCAGTAAAATAAAGGAAAATGTCTGACAGGTTTTAAATTTCGAAACATCTTTGAATTTGCCAAGCTCTGTGTGGCTAAAAGCAAGAGTCTGGACAGAGTATTGAGGCTTCACCACCAGGCTGCGTTAACAGCAGTATAATGTGATGGCCATGAGCGCTCTCACCACTAAATGGGACCTGACTCAAGAGTACTTAAAGCACCTTCTCAGCTAAAACACTGGGACACACTCATGAGACAGACTCCATGGCTACAACTGTGCTAAAAAACTAATGGGGTGGGTTGACCCTTGCTGGGCAGCAGGTGCCTAACAAATCTGCTCCATCACTGCCCTCCTCAGCTGGGCAGGGTAAGGGAAATACAGTGGAAAAATTAATCAAGGTAAGGACAGGGAGAAGTTGCTCAGCACTCACTGTCATGGGACATACAGACTCACTTTGGAAAATTAAAGAGAAATAAATCCAAATCTTAAAAACATTTTCCCCCCAACCCTTCCTTCTCCCTAGGCCTAAATTTATCCATTATTTTCTTTATCATCTCCTCTCCAGTGGAACAAGTGAATGGGGAATGGGAGCCATGGAGAGTAGGAGTCATCAGTAATCATTACATAGAATTAGTCCAGTGTTCCACATTTCTCTGATTGCACACAAAAGGCATTCCTCATAATTTGATTAAAGTCTTCTCCATTCTTTAAGGCCCCTTTTATGTCATTGTCATGTATTTATACAATTAGATCTAATTTATACTATTAGACCTAATTACTTAATTGTTGTAGCATACATGATGAAATAATGAGAAGGTTTAATTAAGATGTGCAATTACATAATTACAATGTGTTATGACATTAGGTATAAATATCCTAAAATGTTATGGTGAAAATATACTGTTGAAATAGAAGAAATTTTTAGGAGCTACATTGGTTTTAAACAAAGCAGACAAAACTATGAAATCATTCCTCTAAGTTTAGGAATTTTCTTCTTATTTTTAAGTCCCCACTTAAGATGCTGCCCGTTTTTAGCATGGAAATTTATGTTTAAAACAATCAAAAAAGGGTAGCAAACTGTATGGAAAAAAAATATATACTGGAATACCTGAGGTTATCTTTATTCACTATATTTTAGAACATCAGGCTCTAATTTCCATGTGTCCTTTTTTATAATCTGGAGCAAAACTGTAAATTTAAATCTTATATAGAAACCACATATCAGCTTTAGAATTTAGTGTGGCTGTACAACATAGAGACAATGAGCTAACACAGTAGTAAATGAAATAAGTAATTCTAGCCTTGCTGTGAAACCTCAGCTTCTCTCAAAAATACTCAAACCAAAAAGTATCATGCCCTGAGGAACCTCCTAAAGTATCTTTTTGATCTTCCCAAGGTTTGGGACCTCTCTACTGCCTCTTTCTACCCTGTCCATGAAAAATCCCATGGCTGCCCCCTGAGACTTCCTATAGATCCCCAGGAACACCTACTGCATTCTCAGTGGTGTATCACCAAAGGTGAGATTTCTCACTTGAAAGCTGCCTACTTGTTAAAATTAGATATAATTCCTGTAAGCATTTTAAACCTCCAGAGGTATGGAAGGGTGAGATGGATTCCAGGGTACCTGGGCCAGCTTCTTTGCTGTTGTTAACATACAAGCATCCCACACTGTCCCTGAGCTCCTAATAGAGCTGTCAAGTAGAGCAACAAGAATTTTATATGTAAAATGAGCACTAGAGATTAGAATTTTTCTTTTCTTCAGAAAAAATCTTGACAAAAAGGTTTTGACTAGCTAAATTTGAACTTCCCGAGCACTTGCTTTGTCAAGATTCCCACTCTGAAAATTCAAAACAAAAAATAATTTTCACCTGTCAGTTCAGAATGTTACTTCATGTTTATTTAAAAGCCTTTCGTTATAATATATCAGTACTGAAGTCTTTTTACTTTCTTCTCTGGGAAGCTTAATTTTCAGGTATCTTTCTGTTACCCTTTAATTTCACTAGAAGAAGGAAGGGAAGGGAAAAGAACTGCATAAATATAAAAGTTTGGTAAACTTTTCATGGTCAAAATGCTGCTGTTAAAACTGACTGAATGCTGTATGTTGATTTCTACCATCATTATCTGAAGTATAATATCTGAAGAGTATTTGGAGTGATAGAAAAATAGACGTTATTTCTTCATAAGGAATTCAAAGAAGAATCCCAAACAGCTTGAAGTGGGTGGCCAGGAAGGATCAATGGAAGTGGGAGGTTCGGGGATACTTTACTTGCAGTCCTAATTTCTAGATCTCCATCCCCAAGGCATGGGATGCCCTTACCATACTGGGACCAGAGCTGCCAGAGTTACAGAGGTGCATTTCACTCCCTCCCAGCTGGGTGGTCTCTGTGGAGGAGATATTGCTCAAGTAATTAGGTTGGTAATTTGGACCTCGCAGCATCTGTCTGTTGCAATTGTTCCTGAGACAATAACGCTTCTTGTGACATACCAGCAAATGCAACACCTACACAATAGTGAAATCCCAACTGCCCATATGCCTTGACACTTGAGATTTGTGGGCTTTGAAATTTTGTTCTGAGCAAAACCACTTTAGATGGAACTTTTACAAATCTTCCATAATGTATCTTTCTTTAAAATAGCAACTCTATTTCCAAACAAGTTATAAATTAAAATATTTTTCTCTTATTAAAGAGTTCTCAGATAAAAGCACATTATACTTAGGCTTATAAAATGTTCTTCTTCCTTTCTGAATATTTCAACCTCAGCAACTCTCCAATGTCAGGCTTGAAGGCCTGTCTAAAACCCAAAGTTACTCATGCAGCAAGTGTGTACTTCAGGTCTGGAAGATGATCTCCCTTGCGCTAGTTCAAACTTAGCTTGTCTGTTGCTTCCTCATTCTTTATGTGGCTGCACACCTTAATATCAGACACATAAATGTAACACTCCCTCAACCCTTTAAATGTAAATTTAAACACTTTTCATGACTGAGATTATGCTGGAAGAACAGAGATAAAAATGGGATCCAGACAGGAAATGTACAGTGGACAAATTTTCTCTTATTTTTTTTTTTCATTTCCTGACAGACAAATCCTTGTAAAAAAAGAACATGAGGAAGAAATATTTATATTGGGTTAATAGTTTCCTTGAAATTCCTAAAAACACTAACAATAACAAAGACCTTTTTGCTCTTGACATTTAAAAAAAGACTAACTTTTTGTATCTGTCAATGTTGTCAAATGATAAAGTGACTTTGTGTGTCAGATGATCAGAAATATTCTCATAGGGTAGGTTTGCATTTTATGTTAGATTAGATTACCCTGATAAGTCTTTCTCTTTTTATTTTGTTGCCATTTATGATAACATTTGTTATAAAATGAAAATTAAAATGAAAAATAGTTTTAGTCTGAGAAATGTATTGGCAAACACAATTACTACCTCAAATGTGATAAAGCTGTATGAATCACCTGCTCATATATCCTGCATTGTAATGCTCTAAAATCTATCACTGGTCTTTATTACAACTTTTCTATTGTACAGTCTTTCACCTGATATGAGGCTTGTAGAATTACGGAAAATATATCAGCAGTAAAGCACAGTTCATGAAACCTGGCAGGGTTTGTAAAAGTTAACTGCACTTTGTATTTTACCCTGTAGTTGGTTTACAACAAAGCCAATCATGCTCTGAATACTGTGGTGGAAAAGAATACATCATTCATCCAATTAGCTATTATATGGATGCTTGGGACCACATGGACTGCTCCCTGGAAAGTAATCACACTGCTCCCAAAGAGATAAGATAATGCTGGAGGATTAACTGCTCCTGTGTTTATACAGAGAGTTCATATATCCTGAGTTCTTGGGGCTGCTCTGACCTGGTTTTCACCCCTGAGCTGAGCCAACTGTCAAAACTTAGCAGGTCATTCTGTTTTACATGCTTCCTGTTGAACACTTTTGAAAAAAAATCTGAAAATGGAGTTAAAAATCTGTTCCTAGAAATGGTTCAATGAGTTAGAGTTACTACATAAGTATCTCACTTGAGCTTTTAAACAAGACCTGAAATACGCATAAGCAGAATTCACTGTTCACAAAACAAAGTGAAAGACAAAAAATTATTTTCTTTCTTGTTTTAAAGAGACATAACAACATACAAACAAAATTTGCCTCTTGAATATCAGCCTTGTTTAGTGTGGACACAGCCAGGACAATTGACTCCAAGGGATCAAAGGGATGTCCCATTCTATATGTGTTGCCATGCTTGGGATGTAAAGGCAGGACGGAGAAGGAAGGGTGGACTCTTTCCAAGTTGTGGTGTTCTTTGTTTCTGAGTCACCAATACCTGTAATGGAACGCTGCTTTATTGGGAAAGGCTGAACACTTGCCTGCCCATGGGAAGTGGTGAATTAACTGCTTGTTTTGCACGGACTGTGCGAGCAGTTTTTGCTTTCCTTATTAATTTTTTTTTTCTTAATCTCAACCCAGAAGTTGTCTCACTTTTACCCTTCTGAATCTCCTCCCCATCCCACAGGTAGCAGACAAGAAGTGAGCAAGTAGCTGCATGGGGCTGAGCTGCCAGCTGGGACAAAACCTTCAGCTGTGGGTTTGTACATGCACAGATACAGTCCAGCTTAAACACCCCTGGATGAAAAATGCTGCAGCACTGCTGTCCCCCTTGGTCACAGGCACACTTTATCAAGCACCTCCTCTTATTAAAATTAATCAGAGCTGCTTGAGGGAGCCAATCCAGCCAAAATGAAACCCAGCACAAGAAAGTTCTTTCCACTCTCTTTAGTCAGATAGTGCTAGAGCCAACAGAGTGAGACAGGGAATACAGGGCCAACCCTTCCATTTTAAGACACTTGTGAGACAGAAGAGTAAGGTAAAGAGGCTCTGAGGGCTTAAAGACACGTGCAACATTTGGAGCCTCTGATGGCAGGGAGTTCTTTTAAATGTTGATCAGCATTTGACAGTACCAGCAATCTGTGGGAATACTGCAGGATCGGGCTGTTATTTAACATTTGCAAATTAATACTGCACTCAAGATAATGAATGGCTTGAGCACACATACTTTCACACACCACCTGTCCATTCCCCTCTCACTTCTGTTGTTTCTTCTCACTCTGAAGATAGCTTGCTAATTGCTATGCTTGTATGTACCATGACATGGCCACAGGGAATGGAGAAATGGGAGGGGAGGGGGTAAGAGAGACAGAGACAGAGACAGAGAAAGAACTTGTGCTTTGAGTAACTAGTTCATCTTGTCTCTGGTGGTAAGAGTTTATTATTCTAACCCCATGGTCACCTCTTAAAATATATGAAAGGGCAATGACAACAGTTCTTAGGCACTGCTGTGGCAGAGCTGTGATATATAGCTACACATCACCCTCAGTTTCATCTGTCAACTGCTCCCTTTGCTGGCATTCACAACTGAAACAACCAAATGTGTCTATTAGCACTCATCAGATGAGCACTTAATCAGTAACCAGTGGGACCTAGAGTTACGAAATGGGATGAGTGTACTGGAAAACAACTTATTTCTTAAGTTGCCATCATCAGAAGGAAGAAATTATGTAAAAAACTCAGGATTTGCAATAAGATGCAGTAGCCAGGTGGAGTATATTGTGGTTTCAATAGGCATTTTTTAAATACCCAGAATGCTTTTTGGAAAACTGCAAAATTTCTAGGGAAATTGGTAAGTGTGGACTTTCAAGAAGTGTATATTCTAAACAGTAATGCTTCATGTGACATTTATTTCCCAAAGAAAGCACATTAATGTTTCTGCTTCATTGATAGTAATGATGACAAACTCTTCTGTTACTTTCAGACTAAAACATTTTTCATTAAAACACTGTCATTTCCATGAGCTGACACTTTCCCTTCAATCTTAACAGTGAAAAAGTATTCAATATGAATAATATTAAGTAATTTTTAAGCTATTTGATCAGAAAATATCCCCAAGCAAGAGTATTTGTTTTGGAGTGATGTTCTGTTAAGAGCACACTTCAATCTCTGTCACAAGAAGATATTTCCATCTCAAAACATCTGCGTAAATCAAAATTTCTAATTTACATCTGAGATAAGTTTACATAACTTTGTATTTTGTCAGCTGGGACCTAAGCATTTTTCCAGTTGCAGAAAACAGCATAGGCAGTATCCAAATAAAAAGGTACCCTGAGCACACAATGTGAGTTAACCATGATATCCACTATATGACTATCATATTAAATGGGTAGTACTTTTATTTATTGCTCCAAGCATTCCCTGTACAATCTTAACTCATACTTAGGGCACTCCCTGATCCACACTGTCCATAGGAGAGGATACATTTTAACACATCTCAGGAATACATAACATGGGCACTTAGTCCTTACTTGAATGCTAAAATTCATGCTAGAGTTCTAGTAATGTGTATACAAACCTAAATATATGCCTTCTGTATATGCTGCACAGGTATTATACACATAAGTTATAATTAGCAAAAACAATAGAAAAATTTAGGTGTTCCTGTGTGAACACTATTTTTTCTTGCGAGCTGGATTTAGTTTTGTATGGGTACTGAATAGAAATCCTGCTGAGGCTACTAAAATCAGGTAATCTCTCTGTTGTATCTGTAACCTTAAATACATATTTGGATCCTGATTTTTTCCTGTATAGAGATATTGTTTCCCCCTGCAATAAAAATGAAAGTAAGTAGAGTTTTTCCCTTCTGTCTCCACGTGAATATCTGCTGGCACTCCAAAACCATTAACACAGCAACATATTTCCTGTACTTTTATAGGAGACTGGAGAGCAGAAAGATCAGTATTACCATTTTATGCTGCTGTTTGCTTTACCACTTGTGTGCTAACCTGATTAAGATAGCAAATGTCAATTTGTCCTTCAGACACAGTACACCCATGTTCTTTGGGAAAAATTTTCACAAAAATACTTGATTTTTATATTCAAAGTTCTTAAAGTTTTCAGATGTTACTTTTTATAAGCTATATAAGAAATGGTAACAAGCAGAAAACCTCACGATTGGTGCATTTATTTGTGGTTTTCTGTGATATTTTCTCAGACAAATAAATGAATGAATCTATCTCCATAATACCTTTGTGAGTCAAACACTCCCATTTCCATTTTTCTCAGTACTGATGGAGATGTTTGAAGCTTTTCCTTTTGGCTTGGGAGAGTAGGGGGAGGTATTCATTTGCTGAGTGGATTTCAATTTCTGTATAAAGCAGTTGGAGAGCAACCTATATTTTAAAGCAAAGGAAAGCCCAGGGAAATGCACCGTACTTAAATTGCAATATATCAAAGCTGACAGTGAGCAGGCTCCATTCATTCTCCACCATCTCCTTGTTCTGTTCTACACCCCTCTGACACAACCTTCAGTTTTAATTCTTTTTATTGCTTATTATCTATGCTGCTCAAAATATGCTAGGCATTTTTGGAAACAACCCTTGCCCTGAATAACATAATGCAACAATAACTCTGGAGTTCCAGAATGCCATTTCTTCCTCTTTTATAGCCCTGTTACTGCTCTATCTGAGCTGCTCTGAATTTAATGCTTTTCTCCTCATCTCCCTGTGCTGCAGGGAAAGGCCACCATCTCCTCTGTTCAGACAGGAAGCCAAATAGTGTGCACTGAATAGAGCTCTCAAGCCAGTTTTTCTAGTCTTTGGTCTCGTTCTGACATGATCCACTTATAAATGGGCTGCGGGGCCCTGCCACTGACATCCATTCCCTCTGCCTTAGTAGCAGTTCTGTGTCATCCTCAGATAATTTTTATAAGGTTCCTGGTGCCACCTGTCTAAAGGACATGAGTACTCAGAGAAAAGTTGATTTGTGGTCGCTCTCTAAAATAATTGGATTAAGCCACAAGCGTCCTGCAGCTGCTTAGGCTCTGAGCAGGGTAAAAGAGAGTCAGGTTCTAGCTCCTACAGACATTCTGTCTGTCCCCAGAGGTTAATGGACGGATTCTTGGGAATTAGGTACCTATCTATCAGCTAGCTAGCTAGCTAGCTAGCTATCTACCTCTCTATTCTGTTTCCTTTGAAGGCTGAACATAATTTATTTGGGGAGTTACTGGATAAGAAATAGCAGGGGATTTCAAAGCCTACCTTACAAGACCTAGGTAAATTAAGAAGTCAATGAACTATCCCCATCTCAAGTCTGTAGGATGCCCAAACACAGGCATCAACTCTGCAGAGCACTTATAGCTATTTGCATCAACCATTTCTCTTTCCCCATTCTCCCCTTGGAAGTAACACTTTTGATCATGCACTGCACAGCAGTAAAACTGAGGCATTTGCAATCCATGGAACAGCTGCCTTTTGAATTTCTCCTCCCTAAATATGTTCTTCTGCCACTGGAGTCTGAAAATGTTGCTTTTGATTATAAACACCTCCTACATCCCTGCTGAGCAGATTACCATTCTCCCTCCCAGACTACCTCCACACTGGGAAATCTGCCAGCATACAGAGCTCCCCTTCCTCCTTCATTGAGAAAACTGTATCCTGAGACTGTACTACGGTACAGGTGCAACTTTTATAAGAAACAGCCCCCACAGTCAACTAAAATTGCTTTAGCCAGGATGGAGACTTCTTGGGGATTTTCCCCTATTTTCTAAAATCTTAGTAACTGTACTCAAATAAATTAAGTTCCAACCATTCTCTCTGTGATAAATGAACATATAATAACTCTGAATAAAAATGGTTCTATAAAAAAGATTTTTATTAGTAACATCTTACATAATGGTATTTACCCTCTTTTACATACCATTTCCCTTTAAATTAGTGGGAAAATGAAGAAGAAAAGGATGGAAGAAATAAATACAGAAAAAATTATTTACGGATTACTGGGATGTGTTTTTCCAAATATCATCACATTCATCATTAAAAAAACTATATTTCAAGAAGACAGACCTGTATGGGTACATTCCTGTAAACTCACTAGTTCTCACATATTTTATTCTCTCATTTGTCTCACAATCATCTGGATTTACACTGCCAAGTCTCATGCAGTGAACATGACAATAAAACCAATAATGTCTCCTACACTCCAGCTTTGCTGGAAGTGGTTTCCATATGCATGTGATTCCAGTGTCTTTCTCCCACACAAATGTGAAAACAATCTTTTTTCTGCTCCACAGCAGACTCTCCCAGGCAGTGGATTTAGCAGGGCAGTGTGACCCACTGTCCAGATGTATCCAGGGTAAGGTGAGGTTGCAGAATAAGGACAGGACTCTGACTGTGACTGTTCTACAGCCAAGAACATTTTCTTGAGCAAGAAATCAAACACAAGGACAAGGACACAGCTGGACAATGTAATGTCCAGAAGGGATTAAACCTCCTGCAACAGCAGTGCTTGTAGCTAATATTTTATTTGAAACAATTGTCCATGCTGCAGCCCAATACACTTCGTTCTTCCACAGGATGGTGATCTAATGTTCATGAGAGACCAAGAATAAAATACAACAGCAGATGACATACAATAAGAAGTGTTTATATTGGCTGGAAGTTGAACATAGTACAAGCAGAAACACAATAAGAAACTGGCACCAGCCCTCTGGACTTAAAAAACTGTTATCAGCACTTGGAGTCACCACTTCCAGCCATTTTTTTCCACTGTTTATAGCAGTCATTTATAGCAGTGCACTCATTCATAATATGGCACTATCTCTTATAGGAAAAAAACTGCCCCAATTCACTCTGCTTCCTCCATATAAATAAATACATATATCCCATTAGAAAGTGTAATCAGTTACTGCATAGCATGATATAGCACACATAACTGCATGTTTGAAGGCTCCTGATTCAGGGAATTTCACTTAAGTAACTGACAATTTTTAACATTAACTTCAAATTACTGATGGTGGTGTTGAAAAACATAGAAAGCAAACAAGCCAACATTTTACCTCCCCCTTCTTCCGACTCAAGCCCAATATCTCTCTTCCCACCTTCCCAGTCTCACCTTCCTATGTTTTGCCAAACCCTTCAGTGAGGTGTTGGGTGGCACAGGAGCTCCAGTCAGTGCCAATTTCTTCTGCCCTTTACTTCTTGCTGTTTTTCTTCCACTGCTCCTTGACTCTTACTGCTCCTCTGCCTTGGTGTAGGACTCTCCATCACTCCAGGGGGGTTCCTGTCCCAGCGTGAGGCTCTCCAGCTGTGATCCCAGTACTCTTCCCTTCCACAACTCTCCCACTTTGCCTCTCTTCTCCTCGTAGGTTTATTCAACTTTTTCTTCCTGTGTCCCCCCCACAACAGGGCACTGTGCTACCAAACTCTGCTGCTGCTGCTCCGTGAATGGTGCTGTGAGATTAAACCCCATTAAGAGTTCCACTTGTTATATTTTCTAAATATTTCTCATTCCAAGAAGGTTCAGTAGCATTGGAAATCCCATGGAAGTCAACAAGACTGTTAACATGGTGAAGTGCTCTGCTCTGTATTCCCAAATACTGGTTTACCTATTTTCACTGTTTGAAGAAGGCAGTACATTTTTTTCATGAATTTTGTGGTTGCTAATCACACAAAAATTAAGAGTCAGAATTATGGAGAACAGGAGATGTGGAACAAAATTTTGGGATTTGCTGGTATGGTTTGAAATTAAATTCTGAGCTGCTAGTGATGATGAACAGGATCTGCTGCAACAGGATCTAACTTCCTATTATCTATTAAGCATCATGTCACTATAGGACAAGCAATGAATGACATACACACAGTCACACTGTCAGGGAAAAGGAAAAAAGGGAAGTTTATTTCTTGACCTTGATTTATATAGATTTTGGACAATGACCAGGGATTGGAGAATGAGGTTGCCACCTCTCCAACCACAATGGTCAAATTAGAAGTCCGTCAAATTTCTCCTCCCCAAGAGATGAATGTCAACAATAAGAAACAGTTACAATAACAATACATTGTTTACATTAAAATCTCTGAGAAACTCCACTATAAAAATGTAGGTATCAGAAGGCTAAAAAGAACCGGGTGACAGCACCGCATCTATTGAAGTAGATATGGTGTTTAGGGACATGGCTTAGCACTGGATCTGGCAGTGTTAGGTTGATGACTGTACCCAGTGATCTCAGAGGTCTTTTCCAACCTTAATGTTACTATGATTCTATGAAACAATTCACTACCTTAATCTGCTCTGATTTTATGTGTTGCATACCAAAGTAATGATTACTTCAAAAAGACTTGTAAGAAATTACAACTAGACTGTTCATCCTACTAAAGTATCTGCTGAAATCACATTAGTGCTTTGTTAATTAAGCCCAATTAAATATACTGCCTGGCTTTGTCTGGGGAATTTTTGAGGCTGACACGGCAGGACCAGTGACAATTTCCGTCTCTCAGTTACCTTGGTTACAGTAAAAAAGACTGTGAACTGAAAAGATAGATCTCAAACACTTACTGTCCCAGTTACAGCCTGCACCTATTCTAGCACCTTATTAGTTTAGATTTATGTACTATTTTTCTTCAATCCTGGATTATAATCCTATTGTGAAATAAATTTTTTGCTTGAAAGAGGGGTTTGTCTTTTTCATCACTGAAAAAAGCATTTTTCACCATCTGAAATGCATTCTTTAATTTCTCTGCACTAATTATATGACTAGCGTAAAAATATGGCAAAAATTTGAAAGCTATCTCTATTTGCTTTAAATTTCTCAAAAATTAATCTTTACAAGGTCAAATTATATACCGTGAGGAGAGATTTCAGTATTCTTTCTGAAATATATATGCTGAATGGTGTTCTGCGCCTGAGCTACTCTTAAGAGTCATTTACTAAGAATATCTGTGTTTAAATTAACAAATACTTTTGTATAAAACATGAACATGATCTAAATAGTGTTAACATTACATTTATGATGTTAATAATAAAGAAAAATAAGCTACTATACCTTAGACAATGGTTTCTAGAAGACAAAACCTCTGATAATTATTTTTCATGAAGACTTTAACAGGTAATACCACAATGAAATATTAGATTCATTTCTACATGAAAGTTAATTGTATTCAAGCATTTGAAGGATAAACAGTAGAAAATTGTCAGAATTAAGAATGGTGCATTGGTTGGTGTCCAGGCTTTGGTAGCAGGATGGTTCTGTGAGAAGCCCCCAGAAACCTCCCCCATGTCCAACAGAGCTAATGCCAGTCAGCTTCAAAGTAGACCTGCCACTGGACAAAGCTGAGGCCATCAGCAGTGGGTAGCACCTCTGCAGTAATAAAGTTCAGAAGAAGGAAAAAAACTGTGCAGCATCATCCAGAGAACAGAGTGACAATGTGTGAGGGAATCAGCTCTTACACCAAGGTCAGGGAAGAAAAACAAGCAGGAGGTGCTTCAGGCACCAGAGTTGAGATTCCCCTGCAGCCCACGGAGACACATGGAGGAGCAGAGATTCACCTGTAACCCAAGTAGAACCCCGTGTCAGAGCAGGTAGATGCCCAAAGGAGGCTACAACCCCGTGGGACGCCCACTCCTGGCAGGACCTGTCTCTGTGGAGAGAGAAGCTCATGTGGAGCAGTTTGCTGGCAGAACTTGTGACCCCATGGAGTACAGACAACATGTGATGAACAGAGAGCAGACCCCATTCCCCTGTGCTGCTGAGGGGGAAGAGCTAGGTAAAAGCAGGAATAAAGTTGAGATGGGAAAGAAGGGAAGGGTAAGGAGGAAGGTGGTTTAAAGATTAATCTTTATTTCTATTTATCCTACTCTGATTTGATTGGCAATAAATTAATTTCCCCAAGAGGAGATTGTTTCACCCATGACAGTAATTGTAGAGCCATCTCTCCCTCCTCCTATTTCAAGCCTTTTATGACACTTTCTCTTCCTTGCCTAGCTGAGGAGGGGAGTTATATAGTGGCTTTGGTGAGCACCTAGAATCCATTCAAGGTCAACCCAACACAATAGGACAAAGGAATACAGTTAGAGAAATGATGAGGACTAAAGGAATACAGTTAGAGAAAAGAAAATGTGTATCTGGAGTCAAATCAAATATCAAATCCAATCAGATGACAAAAGGAACTAGAAAAATTCTGTCCCAAGTCTCAGCTGAAACAGGAATAATCAAAATTTTTGATACCTCACTTTTTACAGTAGTCCTGAACTAATAACAGAAGGATCAATGTTCTGAAAAGTCTTAGCATGTGCCTTAGATAGTAAAAGTCTTCAAGTGAAAGGCCAGTATGATATTCCGAACTCCTCCAACTGAATGTAGTTCAACAAATCTTCTGACAGGCTGAAAAAGTGTGAACCTAACAACTGTTGTGTTTAAGTACACTTACACTAGAGCTGTAACCGCCCACTAAATAGAGCTGGAGCACAAGCTCAGAGCTGCAGCTGGTTCCCACTTATAGGAGCACTTAATCAGCTTTCATGATCCCAGACAGCACCTAGGCATAGATTTGAACACAGAATAGGCCAAAAGAACTTTAAACAGACATCCTGCTTTGTGTAGGAAGAAATTTTAGGTATCAGTTGTGACAGCAAGTTACCCTGAGGGCCAAAATGTTGTTCATTTTATTTACCAGGATGCATGTAGTAATGGAGTTTCAGAGCAGTAAGGCATAGAAGTGAATCCATGCCCTTCAGTTGAAATCCATTGTAAATGGTTTGAAATCCACAAGACTTTTCTGTTTTGCTAAGTAATGCATGAAAAAAATACTCAAAAACAAAGAAAAAAAGAGCACTGCTCTTTTTTCTTTTTAAATAGAAAGCTTAAAATTTACTAAGAATGTGTGGCACATCCCTCTGGATTCACTTAGCTGATTTTTCATTCACTTATGCTGATGTTTAATTCTGTGTAATGCTTTCTGAGAAGACAGAATTTTATTCAGCCCGTGCTTTAGTGAGGAAGTTAATTTAGTGGAAGGAAGGGGATTTTAACCATTATATTCAGTTAACTTTGTATAGGAAATACTGTCATAACACCAGGAGCTTCAGGAACGATGCAGGCAAGGAAGACACCAGTGGATTCACATGTACTATAAAAATAGATTCCAATGAGTTATATTAAGACTATCTGGACACAAAATTCATCTCTGGATTTACACATAAGACTACCTTAGTTACTCCAGCAACAAAACAACACTTTGAGCCAGTCACATATTAAAAAAGCTCACAAAGTGGTCTATAAGACCCTCTGGAAATCCTTGCCTAACAGTAGGAATGGCAGTTTTCTCTAGTTCTGCCAATGACTGACTAACTAACCTTGGACGAAATATTTAAATTTGCATCACTGATGCATTGCTGAAAGAGGATTTCAGTCCTTAACAACCTGGAAGCTATGTATGAAAATATGTGCAATTATATAGTAAATATGTATTATTATATAGTATATTACTATATCAAAACATGCAAAGGATGTTCCCCTTTTGCATGGCAACTTAAGGCTAGGTCAAAACATTCATGCAACGAGTTTCTGTTATTATGCTTACTTTGCAATAAATCAACAACAAGGCTCTCAATACTCCAAAACACAGAGGAAAACTATGGATCAGTTTGACCAGATCTGAGCTTTGCTGGTCTGTATTTACATTTAAAAAAAGGACTCAGCTGACCAATTGCAGCCCCTCCTGTAATATGCATTAACCTAAAGCTGAACAGCTGCCAACATGAGCTCTCTAAAGCTTCATTGCATTCCCTGCTAAGTCTTCATTTTGTCACTTTATAGTATTTGTAGATCAAATACAGCTCTCCAGCCCCACCTTAAGCACTGGATAAAGCAATTTCCTTTAAGAGTTTTAGGGTATTACACCCAAGTGCATTTCTGAAAAGTATCAAATGGAGCAGATAAAAGGGCAAGCAATGGATATAAAAAGAAATAATTTCAACTTGATACCTGGCAAAAGGGGGTGATTTTTGTGTCTGTTGATTTCACAAATCATTAAGCTTAACAGCAAACATAAAATGAAGGTTTCCTGCCCATTTTTTAAATGTGGAGGCGTACAGGCACTTATTATGTTCCCCTATGTGAGTGAGTGGCCATTAGATTGAGCATTGCATGGAGTGCAACAGCATCAGTGCCCTCACAGTGTCATCCTCAGGCACCAGATGAGGTTGTTGTAGCCCCGGGGCAGAAAACACAAGTACTTACTGTGATTGCAGTCAAAGGTCTCATCTGTGCCCAGGTTATTCTTTTCTTCTCCAGGAGAAAACATCAGTGATTCAGCTGCACTTAAACTATACAATGCTTATATAGAAGATGACATCACTCACTTTCTCTACATTTATTTCAGGAAATATGTCTTTAATGCACACCTCTGCTTTGCTGTGTCACTCCTCAGCTGATGCAAGGAGCTGCAGCATAGGGTGTCTTTTTCAGTTGACTCCAGCTAGCCTGTTACACTACCTGACAGGGAGCTATTTTTCCAGATGTTCTTCCAACAACTTCCTTTTCTCTGATATTAGCCTTCATCAACAGTGAAGTACAACCATTGCAGTAAAGACCTTCCTGAGTCTGTGCTTCAACAAGGCAGACAAAGTAATGAGGAACAGGTCTTGGATTCAACAGCCCACATTTAAGAATACCCAACCATGACAGTGTACTGTATTATGCAGTGGGGTTTAAGCCTTATGCCCAAAACTGGCCTGAGCATCTTGCCCTCTAGGCATCTTCTGTACAAACACTGTGTTTCCCATATTTGTAGCTTCACATCTATCATGGTGATTCAATCCACACCAAGGAGAAGCACCAATGCTTCAAAAAAAGGTGCAACTAAAACAGAAACTAAAATCACATTAAAATAGAAAAGCAAGGATACAAGAGTTTGGACCCCACTATAGAATCACATTTTAATGAATTTAAATTTGAGTCCTTCCTTTGATGCTCTTGATTAGTACCTAATTAGTACCTAATCCCTCATGAGCTTGAGTAAACACAGGTCAGACAAGTCAGGACCATTATGTTGGTTCTAAGACAGAAGTATCCTCTTTCCTGAGGACCAAAAATTGATTTTTTCAACACCTTGCACTTATACCATATCAATCACTAATAAAAAAATAATATAAAGAAATAAAAGTAATTTTAAAGAGACAAAATCTCTTTATTCTCTTTATCCTTGATAGTTTTGCTTTTCTTGGCAGTCCTCCAGATTTATATTTCCTGCTCTTCTATCAGTGATCTTCTAACAAGAATAGTTTTGACAGACTGAATAAGAGAAAACAGTGTATGCTGACAATCAGACTTGAATTAATGCACAAATATTGGTGCTTAAAGCTTACTTTTAATACCAGCTGAGACTTGTGTTACAGCAGTGAAATACTAAATCAGTGTGGACAGGAACAGAAAGTGTGCACATTGGTATCACATCATTGCATTAGCTCTAACACTTCTGTTACTTTGCTCTTTTACGAGCTATCAAGATCCTGTGTGTTATTTCAGTAATTAGGATCATGTTTCATGGAAAAATTCCTTACGATTATGGTGATCATACCATAATGTACTTTTGAATGTCATTTGTTATCAAAAAAAAAAAAAAAAACAAACCCACAAACAAATAACCACAAGAAAACACCACAAGAAGGGACAAGTGCTAGAAAGTACTGACTGCCCTGAGTTAGACTTTGTAAGACCATGCTCTGAAACTGCTTGAATTCTAAGCTTGAATCACTGTAGTGAAGTAGATATACTCATGAGGTTTTGATTCAGAATTTGTAATTCAGCTTTTGCTCAAGACTTGATTGGGAAAAACTATCCCTGGGACTAATCCAGAGAAAAGCTAAGTTTTACAGAGAGCCCCATAACTCACCATGTCATGTGGTGAGTACTAATTTGTACTAATATCAGTGACAATTTGTGGTGTGAATCATGCTCAGTATCACTCTAAGTATGATGCAGCAATTCTCATTGGGAGCCCTAAATGCCAGTGTCCTTTTACAACACAATCCACTGATTTCCCAGGATTTGGCCTATTAAAAAGAAACTAAGAAATTAATAAGCTCTATATTAAAGTGCACATTTTCATTTTTTTTTTACTTCCACTAGGATGATATGAGAGACACAGGCCTTAAGATCCACCCCATCTCGGGCAGCAGTGCTGCACACAAGCGGCTGTTACATGTCTCAGAACTGGGCAGAAGCAGTAAGGAATAAGCAGTCCCTTGCATCTGACAAGTTAAGGAGCACTTGAAAGGCATCCCAAGCTTTTCTCTTCCTTCAGCAGCAGTCAGGCCAGTGCCCCTAACCCCAGGAAGGTCACAAACTGATAAGTTACAAACTACTGACTAGCCTTCACCACTAATTCCACTGGTGACAGGTTTGGTTGATTTGCACTTGTAATCATGCAGGCTTCTACATGGCACTACTAATACAAGAACTAATGAAGGAGCAGTTGCTTTGCTCAAATTATTCACCATCCTTCCCTTCCAGTGGTTGCCTGACTTAAAAAGAGAGGCCCTGAAGGCATAGAGCATGCTGGATTCCCAAGGCCAACATATCAGGACACCCCTTATGCAGCCTCCATCCCTTTCTAGCTCTTGCTGCAACACCCAACAAAATGCAGAGCTACTTCAGAAATATTTTGACATATCATTAACTTCGCAATACAGCTTGGATTTCAAGCACAGCTTTTAAGCACAGGTTGATTTATAGGCATACAGGCATATGTTTTTTCCACCAAAAAGGAAACACTTGATTTCTTTATTAATCAGTCTTTCCAAAGATGTTATTGAGATGTAACTAAACAGTTCAATACAGTATCAGGAAGTAAGAGAGTACTGAAGGACTGGAAGCCTCTTTTCTAAAAGAAAACTGCAGCTAAGTCCTGAGGCATGGGACATAAATTTAATACTTGTTTTGATAATTTGAAGTCAAATAAGGTTTCCTTTGCAAATACTGGCCTACCAAATAGGTATGCAAATACTCTAGGGTAAACACTCAGTACAGCACACGCAAAGTACGAGTTATGAATATACTACAAAATAAAAGGAGCACACATGTATCTCTGGTGTTCATTGTGAGCCTTCTGACTGTAAACATGCAGCACTCAGACATTTTTGGTATGTGTTTACACCACGGGAAAAGCACAGAGAGAAAGTATGAGACAAATTATGCTATGAACAAAATCTACGTGCACCAGAAAAAAATGCTTGCAGCCTTAAGCAGAGGCACAGGATGGTGTAGTTTACAGACTAAAGCAGAGGTTACACCACACAGACCAATGAGTGAAAAGCAGAGCAGCAAAGCAAGACATCAAACTTTTCTGTGACGTCTCATAAAGAATCATAGAATCATTAAGGTTGGAAAAGACGTATAAGACCATTGAGTCCAACCATTAACACAGCAGCACTGTGTTCATCACTAAACTGCATTCCCAAGTGCCACAACCACACACCTTTTGAATCATCGGTATATCTCTTACACCATCATCTGTTTCACTTCTGAATTTGACACTCTATATCTGTGACCTTGGAGCAGAAAACAACTCAGACTAAAAGGCCAGGAGGTGCATTTCTTCTTGTAAACCACACAACCCAAGATTTAGTAATTTTCTTCTCTGCTCAAGTAACTTGAGAATAAATTTGATTCACAGTATTTTTGACTAACACAAAGTATGCCAATGAAAATCTCACACAAGTCTCTTAAAAAGCCAGTTATCTTAGAAGTAGTAATCTTGTAAATCCTCTAATCACCTAGCTAGCAAAGTCGCATACCTGCACACATCAACACCTTTCAACAAGTTTATGATTGCATGCAGAACCCTCATATATATATATATATGCATATAGTATAGTAAAAAATAGTGTATATATATATATTAAATATATAATGTATATGTGCATGTGTGTATTTACACACAACTAAAGGGAAGATGCAATGAGGACAGAGCCAGGCTTCTTCCAGTGGAGCCCAATGCCAGGATCAGAAACAATGGGCCCAAACTGTGGAGGAGCCTCTGTCTGAAAAACAGGGAACACTTTGTCACTGTGAGGGTGGCCTAGCCCTGGCACAGGCTGACCAGAATTGTGAAGTCTCCATCCTTGGGGATCCCTGGCCCTGATTGAACTGGGGAAGCTGTCTACACTGACCTCCAGAGGTCTGTTTCCATCTCAGCCATTCTATGGTTCTGTAACTCTGTGATTTGTTTGTACACTAAATAGTGATAATGAAAGGCTGGGTCTTGCAAGTATAGCAGAGGAAGTATTTGAAGAGAAAACAGTTTTCTAGAAAAATCCAGCGCTAAATGAGCTTACAAAATTCAGGGTGTGAAATTCCATAACACCTGTTAGTTTAAAATGTATGATTGAATTTATGCAATAGAGAATCTGATATTGAGCAGAGAACTAACACATTTTTGCACCTGCCTTTATGAATTTTAAAGTAATATACTCATGATAGAAGATCAGTATTACATGAAGAAAATGATAAAAAAGTGTAATATCAATTTTTAAAGTGAAAAAAATACATACAGCTAGTGTTCCTTAAATATAAAATAGCAAGAAAACAAAAGAAAAATGATATCTCTAAAATGCATGGGAGAGAAGTCTCCCACATGAAAATAAGGATGGAGTGAAGGGTAGTGAGAGGCATCACTTCCACAGCCATAAACAATTGGAAGGAATAAATGCTTTTGTTATATTTTAATAGCTTATCAGGAGATTTAGAATCCTTTGTTTTAAAGCATTTACTTCTTCCTGTGATTAATGTTGACTGAAATGCTTCTGTGATGTTTTAACACTTGTTTGTAGCTTTATGTCTGATCTTAAATTTTTGGGGCTTTCATCTCCAAATATTTATTTTAAAGCATTTACAGACTGATCAGTAATGCACTCTGCTGAACATTCTGGGAACATGTAACTAATACAAAACCTTGACTCTAATGTGAAAGCTTCATACTTCAGAGATCCACTTCCAGCTGCCTTTTATAATATTCAGGTAGCTGTTACCTGTACTTTGTCCACCTCCACCTTGGTACTCTTAGATTTGGTAATCTTGTCCATGTTTCCTTAGGCTGTTCCTGATGACTTATTGCTATTTTTAGGCCCCATTATGCTGATCTTTGAGCACTGGGTTTTTTTCCAGTGTTCATTTGTTGGGCTGGGCTGAACAGGCCGAAGGATGTTATTGTTTTTAACAGGGCACCTCCTGTACCTGGTGGCTGCTGACACCTTAATAGGATCCCACACAAATCATGTGCAAAATAGTTTTACCTTGGCTCCCCTAGTCCTTACATTTCTGTACATGCTTTGAACCCAGACCCTTCTGTCTCCCCAGTTCAGAACATGCAGGTTGTGGGGCAGATGCAGATGGGCTCTGCTCTCTTCTGGTGAAGCTCCCCTGCCTTTGCCCTCTGCCCTCCCTCTTCTGTTCTGCAGCCCAGTGACCAGTGTGACTTAGCAGACAGCTGCACAGTCCTATGATGCCAACATAAAATACATACCAAGAACTACGGAGTGACTCTCTTAGGGTTGATGTCTTTGTTTTGCCAGGCGATGCACATTTGTGGCATTAACTGAACACTAGGAAGAAGCAAACTTAACATTCTGGGAAATCATGCAAGGACTGCTTTTTCTCTTCTTGAACTTTTCACTGTAATAATGTTTTTCTCATTTACCACAGAAGGTTCAGAACCAACTGGGAGAAGTTTTTAAGACACCTGCCTCGTCAGAATAAATTTCTTCAGTGAGTTTATAACTAGTTCTCCTCTGAACTATTATAAGCAATATAAGTTTACCTTTGACTAACACCTCAAGTTTGATTTAAAAAAAAAAAAAAAAAAAAGATCTTTCATACTTTTTGCTATAAAGAGCCTCTTAGGGGTTTTTTTTCAGATTAAAAATGTTTAAAGTAAACAAACATTTGTAAAGAGGATACCAAATTTGACTTTGCATTATAGCAAGCAAAACAGCAGAAATGTCCATTCATTCTGAGATGTTTTACAGTTCAAAGAAATAAAATATTCCTGTTTCAGATTTAAATTGTGATGGGGCTGCTCACCAGAGACCAAAACCTAGCTATGAATAAATTTAAAAACAAGCGGGGGAAAAAAAATAATAAAATAAAATAAAATAAAAAATCAGCGTTGCTGTTTCTGAAGGTGTTAAGTAGCACGTTCGTTCCAGCCCTGAGCTGGAAGCCCTTTGCTGGCGGGAGCCGGGCGCTGCTCCCGTCTGCCGGAGCATCTCTGCGGAGGAACAGCGGCCCCGAGCGGCCGCACAGGGGCACAGGACAACCGCGTCCTGCGGGGATCCCCAAAACCACCTGCTGGCATCACTTAACAGCTCCCAGTCAGTGCCCAAAAACAAAACGAAACAGAAATATTTACCTTTAAACCACCGCTTTGTAGAAACACCTTGTTTTACTTCTCCGTTCAGACCTCTGAGAAAGTTCCATTTAGGCTTAGAAGTGTGGATGCGAATGTGGTATCTATTTTGGGAAAACACGTTGAAGCCTGGAAATTTAAACCTGGATCCAGCAGAAAGCAAAGGAAATTAATTATGTGTGCACATAAAAAAGACCTGGAAATAGTATTGCTTACCCAGTCATTTTAATTTTTTTTTTTTTTTTTTTTTTTTTTTTTTTTTTAATAGGGCTTGGTTACACAGCTCACTACAGCACACTGCTCCCAGGGCCAAGGGTAAGTAGTTTTCCTCCCTTGCTTGTTTTTCTCAGAAAAAATACTGCTTCATCCCTGCTCTTTTTCTGGCACCCAGCTGCTTTGTTCAGTGAGGTCTCAGGACTTGCTCATGGAAGCTGAAGTCCTCTTTGACAAATTACATTTTTTGACAGAACCAAGCTTGCCAGGCTGTCAGACTGAGACAGCTGGAATGAGGGATTTTTCAAAATGGTCAGGAATTATTAGATAAATTATGTCAGGAAATAGCATCATATCGAGGTATAGAATTATGATACATAAATTCTCATAAAATTACAACACTGCAAGCATTCTTGCCTGAGAACAGTCTTCACAATTTTAAATCTACCCCAGACTGGAAACTACACAGATTTGATCACGGTCCAGTTTTATCTTCTAATGGATTCTGCATCTTAATATGAAAAGCCACACAGAAAATGCCTGGATACCTATAAAATAGTGCTTTATATAACACAGAAAAAGTCTTTTACAATGTTTCACATGCTTAGCAATCACACTAGCACACAACAGAATTCACTGAAGGAGCTTTTTACAATCTCTTATAAACAGAAAAGGAAATTAAATATTTTAATGCTGTTATATGAAGTGATTATCCTTCATCATCTGGGAAAATGCTCTCAGTTCTGGTCATCTAATTCCATTGGATACAGCCGTATTTAAGAGAAGTCTTTGTAGAAGTTGGGATATTCCAAGAAATCAGTCTTATAAAACAGTAAATTATTTCACAGATCTGTGCTAAAACTAAAGGTTAAATTCCTTCACAACAGGCAACAGTGTTCTAAAACCTTGGCACAGTTGAAACTCATACAACACAGACTACAAACATAAATTTTTAGAGAGGATCTAATATAGGTGAAGGAATGTAGAGGAACACCTAATAACGACTGCTTCTTTGGGGTTCATTCCTCATTATACAGCTTTAAAGGGAAATTGGTGACACCAAAATGCAAAACAAGGGTAAAGGGATTGTTTCAGCTGAAATAATATTACTTCAATGACTACAACCTCAGACAGTGCATATGCACTTTATTCAGACTGGGGGAAGACACTTCCACATGGCCACTCTTTAGAGAATTCTGGCACTTTCTGCTGAACTCTCTGGCACCAGACACTGCTGAAACAGGACACCAAATCTCAAGTTTGGCACAGTATAGCTGTTCCTACATTCCTAAAATTCCTGTTTGGTTTGTGCAAATTGGATCTAACCAAACGCTCCTGCTGGGCTTACAAAAATGAGGATAAAGTCTAAATTGGGTAATACAGTTTGTCAGCTGTATTTAAAGCTGAGTTATGTGTAAGCTCAAAGTAAAATTCTACAAGACAGTGGTGCTTCCACTGTATTGAAAGAACACATGCAACTCCATGGTCAGTGTAGGCACAACTACAGAATTTTGTGAAATAGTTTATCAATGCAGCCCCACATTAAAAAAACCTCATACCATTTACTCTATAAAATTCCATATAGGGTTTGAAATGAAATTCACAAAATATTTGTACTATCTATATATTTTATGATGCTTACAGAATTTAAAAGTTGCCTTTACAATCTAGCCCATCACTTCAAGCCACTAGAAATTAAAACCAAGAATAAATAGATGATAATGCATTATACAAAGGTTGAGGCCTGCCATGTCAATACTTATATCTGCCACCTGTGTCCTCAGAGAGGAAATACTTGAAAGACAAACTCCAAAAACTTATATGGAATACAAAATTCTTTTCATTTCTATCAAACTTAAATAAATTCAAATATGAATGAAATCATATAATCTACGGACTGTGTCTGAACTAGATAGAATGAGACAGGCTGTGTTACAGTTCCCACCATGATTCAGGGCAGTTCTATATCCATACACTTTTCTGGGGCTTGTTAGTTATTCAGCTGACAAAGTAATGTAGTGGATCTATTCTGCAGTCCCTCCTTGTAGAAAGGCTGGCTCATATAATAGTATTTGTTGGTATGAATATAAATACAGGGTGGGCAGGAAATTCTCCCTGTGCAATAGATATTTCAATAGTGCACTAAGAGATTCTTTCTTTTTATTTGTACTGGATGTACCTACAAATCTTACTTTTGATCATTATACCAGGTATTGTACAACTGAAGAATTGCAAGGCGACTTCTGACCCAAAGTGCTTACTGTTGAAGACTGAAATGAAAAATAAAGACACGATTAGGGTTAATTTCATTATGTATCTTCAAAGCATTCTTGGGTTATGTAAAAAAAGAAGAAACAAAACCAAAACCAATTTGGTTTGTAACTATCAAAGCAATAAACATTTTTATATGTTTAATAAATGTAAAAGGGAAGTCTGCAATACAGTTTTGAACTGCCTGAGAAACCCTTTTTTCATCAGTTTCCTTACCTCTAAAATGGGAAAATTTATGAAAACCAGCAAACTATCTTTGGTTCATGTTATTCTTTTTGACAAGATTAAGAAAACATCAATGTGGGGGTTTATTACAATGAATTAAGCATTCATTGTTTTCTTAATTTTTTTCCAATGCAGATTTTATTTGAAGGTATGAGATTTTCCTCTAAAAAAAAGCAGGTGACAAACACAGAAAGAGAAAAATAACAAAGAGATGGATAGATACGTGATTCTCAGATATCTACTTACAGAAATTTTAGCCTAGAAGTTAAAGCTTACCATAAATATTCTAATTAAATTCTGAAATAATCTCTCAAACAATCAACAAATATGTCAGTAGTTTGTTATAACTATGTATGCAAACAGCTCGATTACAGGTACCATGTGATTTCCAAACCACATTATTTTACATGTTCTCATAACCAGGAGAACAGAGTGATGCCATGTTTTCATTTTTCTAGTGTTCCTTTATCAACTTTTGCAGGTAATTTTTTCCCTGTTCCCTGGACAACAGTATTTTTTTTGTTTTCCTGGTTAAAAGACCAATTTTAAACCGCAAGACACTAACGCACTGGAAGGAAAAGAAAATGGTATGAAAATGTCTTCTAAAATCCTTTCAAATTTCAATTCCAAGCTTAGATGTGGCTTTTCCATATTTCATCAAAACCATTCAGGTGTCTGCTCTCAGAGAATTTAGCAAAGAATCACATTCCTTCTATCAGCAAGTTGCAGTCCTTCCAAGTGCTTTGTGCAGTGACCTTAACGACTCAGAGTGCTGAGGAATTGAGGATTCTGATTGAAGTAGGCTCTGACTTCATGAAGCATGGTCTGAATTCTCAAGGTATTTAAAACCAGCATTTGCTAAGTGCAATGTAGTGAGCACCATTACACTCTACTATTTCTGAATTTGATTTTTCCTTTTGTCTTTTCAAATAGAATTGAATATAGTCAGTTGAAAGGATATTATCAAAGAAAGCATCACAGAGTAACATTTTTAAAATAAACAGTATTAACTTGTCATAACTTGGTGTTAATAAAAAAATCAGATAATTACAGTGCAGAAAATACAGAGTAAATGTAAAGTAGATAGGAAGAGGAAATATGTTGAAAGCTTACTTTGAATATAAAGGGAAATAGTATTAAAAAGATCATGTTTAGGAAAGTATCTATTACAACATCATGAAGCTTTTTATTTTGTATAGCTCTTTTATTACAAAGTCCAATATGTAAGCCTTGGCAGAAAAATAATTAAAATATTTGTAGCTGTCATTGCATTTATCTGAAAGTACCCCTGTATATTGCAAGGACCCTGTTTGGGTGCAAAAATAGGCATCTAGTGCCATTTGAAACAGCTTATTATTTTTAAGATATCTGCATGGATCTAGCAGATATGGCACGTCTTCCTGGGACAACAGTTGGAGGCCAGATAGGAAAACATTTTGGAAGCTTGAGACCATGCATATCAAATGTCACTATTTATCTACATTTGGTCAATTGATGCAAACTTGAGTCACACATCAAATAATTGAGAATAATTGCCTACTGAAGCTTCTCAATCAGGCTATAAGGAAGCAATTCTATGTACATAAATGAATAACAAGCCATTATAAAGAGGGTTATAATTAAAGAAGATACTACATCAAGTTTGAAAGTCTAATTAGGAGTCTAAAATTGTTTCCTGATAAATGTGTGACTTCCATTCCATCCCCGATTAGTTGAAAATTTTCAGTTAAACCAACTCTGTTGATTTTTAAACCTATGATTGAAGACTCTCATCAGCAAATTTCCAGATTTAAGCAGTAAGCAACAACACTGCTTCACTCTTGTTTTCAATATAATCCTCCCTAAGAATGAGGGTGTTGGATATTGGAAAAAAGTTCTACACCCAGAGGGTATTTGGATGCTGGAACAGGCTCCCCAGGGAAGTGGTCACAGCACCAGCCTGACAGAGTTCAAGAAGTGTTTCAATGCTCTCGGGCTCATGGTGTGACTTTTGGGGATGGTGCTGTGGAGGTTTGGCCTTCAATGATACTTGAGGGTCCCTTACAACTCAACACATTCTATGAAGGTAAAAACCCACTTCAAATTAAAGCATAATTTAACAAACTTTAATGTTACACTGATTCTTTCAAGGCAAGCTTTTGTCTCCGGGCAATTAGCCATTCTGCCTCCCATTCATATACCTTTACAGGCTTACTATTCCAGTTACATTCGGCAGGCATTGGAAAGGATACATGAGACGTGAGGTTACCTGTTGTGCACTTCACCAAAACTCAACATTTATGTGTAGTTTTGGAGCTATTTTTAATAATAATCCTGGTTACCATCAGCAGAGAGAAACAGACGTTCTAGGACGTGACACATCTTAATCCATCGCAGACAGAAGATTAGAAGAACGACATCATTTCTTAAGTAGACCATAAGGGGAATGTAGACAACTAGCTCTAATGAAGATTATAGAGTCATAGAATGGTTTCTGTTGGAAGGGAGCTTGAAGTCATCTAATACCAACACACCTGCCATGAGTAGGGACATCTTCCACTGGGAAGACCTTCCACTCGAAAGATCAGGGTGCCCACGACCTCATTCAACATGGCCTTGAACACTTCCAGGAATGAGGCATCCTCTCCTTCAGGAAACCTGTTGCTGAGTCTCACAACCCTCACAGGGAAGAATACCATTACACTATTTACTCAAATAAATCCTATCTCTGCTACCAAAGAGATGTTTTAAACCGTTACAGTGAAAATTTTGCTGATGACACATTCTTGGTTGCAGCTCTAAAGAAGACAAATTATTTACAAGGATGAATAAAACAAACTTAAACAAACCTCTGAGGCAACTGCTGCTTTCCCTTTGGCTGAAGGATATATTATTTTCTGTTGTATTTTAAGGACCCTGGCTGTGTCTATATGACACACTGAAGTAAAATACTTTGGAGTTATTACATTCTATCAGGTAGCTAATATGTCTTTAAAAATACTCTAAATGTGTTTACAGGCTAGAGACTAACAATCTGTCAAGTAATTCATGTTTCTGAAGTCTCTAATATGGTACATACATTTGGTAGGATTTCTTTTTCCCCAAGGAAAAAAGCAGTGGCAGTCCTGATTACATCACACTAGAAAAATTGCCTCTCCAGCTTCTTGGCTGCATTAAACAAATGAAACTACTGTAGATTATGTAAACACTTGTAAAAATGTCAGTGGAAATTAAACAAGTTTTTTTCAACCTCTTGAGGAAGATTTCTGCAGGTATTTCTCAGTATTAAGTATTAGAGCTGCCTAGAGAACCACCACTCTCACAACTTGCAAAATCTGATTTCTTTCTGCACTGAAATGAGCTGAATAAAATGAAATAGTGTAGGAAAAAATCACCTAGGGGGCAGGTATCTGTTCAGCTCTCTCCCTACAACATTCTCACACTCCCTACAAGAGCCAAACACAGTACACCAAAAATCTTTCTTTGTCAGAATGTGACACAAAATGAAAGGCTTTGACATGCATCAGAACATGGTTGGGAGCAGAAAGATAATGGTACAGAACTCAGAGGGAAAAATACATTTTTAAACCTATAATTGAACACTCTCATCAGCAAATTGCTGCTCCCTGGGTGGAACACCCTTGGCCTACCCCACCTCCCCCCTCACAACACAATCTAAAGTGCTAAACAGAGAGTGGAGCAGAGTGGAAATGTCCCAGCTGAGCTCTGTCAAAACCCTTCAGAAGAGGAACTTGGTGGTACTTTCCAGCTGACAAGGCACACAGCAGCTGAAATACACGGGAGATAATGGAAGCTGTCCTGCTGTTGAACCGTGACAAAATCACTGTCCTTGGACTGACACACATCCCCATCCCAAGGTTATCTCAGGTACTATATTGAGATATCTGACCCCAGGGTACTAGCACCCTCACTGAATTAGATGTAGGGGTAAATACACTCAAGCTCCACATAAAACATAAAGAAATGGTAACAAAACTTAGTTAAGAATGGGGAGAAATTGGCAGAAGGCTCCATCATAGCTTCTGGGAACAACTTAACCTGTCTCCATCATAGGAGCATCATTTTGTAAGAACTGTGTTTTGTGTGTGCTGGGTGATTATCCCAAGCTAGTCTTCATTGGGGAATGGAGCTTGTCTGTATAGGGCTTTGAATTCGTATACTACTTTGAATATATTTTTGCAGTCAGATGCTAACACTGGCAATCCTCAAACCTTAAACTGTCACAATTTTATTAATGAAGAGTCTTATTCCGTAAAATGTTAGTTTGAGTCCTTCAAAGGCAGTGGCTGAAAGTGTGAGACCCAGGAGGGGATTTCTCTTTTTGGCATGTGGCCCTGAATAAGTCAGTGAAACTACCCTCTGATCCAGCAGGACTGCTTACTGAAGGTACAAAGTGCCCCAAAGGGACACCAAGTGGCAGGTTGGGGACAAGGGTCTCAGCTTTCCTGGGGCACTGACAGACAAATCAAACACTAAGGGTTTGAGTCAATCTCCCCTGTTCACTGACAACATACCGGCAATCTGCACCAACAAGGAATATCTGAGCAAGCCCATAACACTCTATCTCTTGAAAATAACAGAGCATTTAACACAGGCCCAGAATTTCTCATATCTTCAGTCTATAAACTTATATTTAGGATATGCATTCATGTTCTTTTCTCAAGCAGGAAAGTTATTCACAACATCCTCACCATCCTCATTTTTCACTCTTAGCTGCTGTCAGTTTAGTAGGACAGCAGACAAAACCTAGAATTTTTAATTTCTTTCACAGTTTTAAATATCAGGGAGGGGAAGGAAAGACAATTTGTGGTGGTGTTTTTACAAACCCAGGTTATTATAATGAACCAGTCTGCTATGGAGAGGGTAGAAAATATTTGTGTTACTTTTGCCAGAAAAGAAAATATTATGTGGAAAAAATTGCCTTACTACAGCAGTGGTTTGGACCACAGAATTTAGTTGTACCTATGTTCTCCTACAGGTGACATACAGTGAATAATCCAGTATTAAAAGAGTAGCTATGAAGAAGTCAGCGACTGGATCAAGTGGAAAAAGTATGGGGTGATGGGAACAAGTTAATCCTGGGGAGATTCCATTTGAACACAAGAAGAGAACTTTTCACAGTGAGAAAAACCATCCATTAGAACACTCTTCCCAGGAAAGTGGTGGGTTCCCCTACACAGAACGCTCTCAAAATTCACCTGGACAGGGTCCAGGGCCATCTTGTCTAGACGGTGATTTAACAGGAAAGGTTGGACCAGAAGATCCTTCAGGTCCCTCCCAACCTAGTATTTTATGATTCTATGACTTTCAGATAATGATGGATCTGGGTTTTAATGATCCCTAAATAATCAAGAAATCCTTCTAAACACATATTTTTTAAGATATTTTCAAGGGTAGCTTTAGCTGATCTTAGTATAATTGTTTTTAAAATTGAAGTTATCTCTTTGGAATTTTGTAATTTCACCCTCAAACCAAGCATCTCAACACTCACAGCACTCCGAAGACCTATGAATTCTCTCCATAAAAACTGCCTCTGCTGTCCAGGCTAATTTAAATTATGCCTTTTTTCCTCTTAGGAGGTCTTCTGAAATTAGAATCTTGTCAGTTGATTGGCAATTGGCATTAAGCCAGGATATAATTCTCTGGTATGCACCATTAAACCTCACAGTGAGGATTAATTAGTACTGCAAAAGCACTTTGGAAATGAAATGTGCTGTGTACTAAATAATTATTATTTTTATTATTATAACTGTAAGAAAATTAGCAAGTGACTAAGAGACAGTTTACAAGACCTCCCACTGAAAAATACATTAGATGGCCTATTTCTGAGAGATCATCCAAATAAAATTATCCACTCTATATACATCTAAATCTGTTTCTGTAAGGTGTCATAATGGATCAGCACTGGTAATATAGCTGGGTTTGGATATGGGATCAGTGAAGAAATTTGCCAAGTAATTCACAGGACATTTTTATCATGGGGCTTTTTGCCTATTATGTGCTCTAGTCATATATATGCATATGTGAGCAAACATAATTTGTGGATATCCATGGAAAATAAGCTGCAGAAATCACTTTGATTAGTCACTTGTCTTTGATAACTAAATCAAGAGTTTGTTCCCAAAATATTCCTTACAACATGAAGCACAATATGTGCTCAGACCTCACAGGTTTCATACAAAATCCAGATTTTTCTTCATACTGACAGATTTCCCATGCTTCAGACAATACCTCTCTCCTCAAAGGCTGAATGACTCACCTTAGGTTTTCACTAACAATATGGCCTGATTTAGAGCCATCTTCATTATCCAAAACAGGACTTACCATATGCTTAGATGCATACACAAAGTCAAATGTGTGATTTCATAACCTTGCCTGAGCTATCACTTTGAAGAGTGGCTTCATAATTATGGAAGTTAGGAACCAACTTTGCCAAAAGTGAAAACAGGCTTTGGATAAGAATCATTGGAATATTTTTGCCTACATTCCTTCAGCTAATCCTCTCCTTGTTTCCTTGCTCAGCAAAAGGAAGGGTAGCAGATTATGCATTTGCAAACTCCAGTGTAATAAATGGCAGTGAGATATGAATAAATTCACACAGTGGGACACAATAGAATCCCGAACTAATCTGCATGAAAAATGCAGTTTTGAGGCTCTGATTCAGACAGATGTTGTCCCATATATTTTTCTTCATATTCTTCGAACAGTGTGGCTATGCAAATAAAATGCAGAATGGCCCAAACTGTCTTTCCATTGCATAATCTAAGCCTTAACTCCAGCAAGGTTTGGTATTTTCTCATTAAACAAGTATGCATAAAGATAAGTTCTGCTTAGACTTTTGGTTTGTCTTCTGCTTTCTGACCGGTTGCTTTCTAAGATATATATTGTAAATTAATGGAAGTAGTGTCTTGGTTTAGAACAAATTTGGGAGGAAACCTCCTAAGGGGGTTCCTCTGGAGAGCAGACTCTCCCAGCCAGTGTGGGAGAAACTTCCTCAGAGAAAAGTGGAAAAAAACTATTTATTTAACAAAAAAAAAATACCTACAAGCACAAGAATGGATACTATGAAAATATAAAATGAACAATGAAGCAATAAAACCTCTCTCCACTCTGAAGAGAGATGTCAAACTGAGAAAGTCCCTGCTGTGGGTGCAGCTCAGCTCACTCAGTCTCTTTCTTATCAATCCCAGTCCCTCTGGAGGTCCAGGCCCGGTGGGACGCAGGTGCGAGCCCTCGGTGCTCCTCTGGGTTATTTCAGTCCAGAGTAGATTTAAACAGTCCCAAGAAGAAATGAAAAAGCAGTCCAGGGAACTTCTCTGCTTCAGGTAGCTAAAACTAACTAAAAGCAAAAAGATCTCTGTCCCACCGCTGTCCGTGCCTCTGACAAACAGAATCCCAGACAAGAGAATGTGTAGGAATCAGGCAGTTTCTCAAACAAACTCCGCGCGTCTTCTCTCCCTGGTTCACTCTCAGAATCAGTCTTAAAGGTACAGAACTCAATATACAGCACAAACAGAATGGACGACTGGGGATACAAGCATCATAAAGTCACCCTAGGACAAGCAGTAATCCAGTTATTTTTAGACACCATTAGTCAGTTCCCTGGTTAAACAGGGAACCAGGGAGCTGCATGTGCAACAAAGAAGACTGTGATGGAAGTTAGGTAGGAAGCACATTCAGCACACTCTGTGGAAGAAAATATGAGTGGCTATCTATCAAAAGCCACCCAAAATGTAGGGATGTATCTATGAGAGTATGAGAAATTTGTAGGAGTAATGTATAGTCACAGAGCATGGAAAAGATCAAATGGAATGCCATTCATGCATTATTTATATTACTTTTGAGGACTAGCGGGCAGACTGCTGCTCTTCAGAGACTCATGCTGTTCATTCAGGTTAAGCCTTGGAGAAAAAATGCACACAACCTCTGTCTCATAACTTTTCTGCCCCTAAAAGCTTCTTGAGAAATGAAAAGATTACTTATCACTGACTTTATTTTGATCTCAAGGGAGAGGAGTTTATATGCATTTGGTATAACCAGAAGAAAATTTCTAGAATAATTTGGAATACAATAAACCTTTGATTGATCATTAATATGTTCATTTCCTCCATACTGTCAGTGGTAATTAAACTAACCATTCCAAAAAGAAGATTCCTAACCTTGCCCATCTCCTCCATCCTCATTAAATTGCTTGTTAGATTTAAATTCTATCAATGTCTTACGTAATATTTATCCTGCATATTTCCTCTGTAGTTTAAAAAAAATTCCTCAACTTTCATTTGCTAATGGGAATAGTTGATCCTTATCGTCTTCTGAGCATTTCTTCATGGATTTGTTCTTCCCTGGTTATTTATTTAATCTGAGGTTCAAAGTGCATAACTAGCGGACTATCCTGGCATGGAACAGTAAGTCAAACACTGTGGAAATCTTGACTAAAATCTCAGTTTTGCAAGGTGCTAAATTACTTCCACAATGGGAAAAGTGCTCTCAGGTCTTTATCCAGATTCTAAAAAAATTTGGAAGTGTTCTGCATCAAAGATAATTTTGTTATATTTAGGTGTTTTTCATACATCAGTCCTGTGTCAGAGATATTTTTCTCAGGATAGGCTCAGATACATGTTTAGAAAATTTGGGGTCATTTTACCAAATCAGAGTAATGGATTCAGATAGATGAAAGACATCTTTAACGACTGATATCATTAAAAATGAAATAAAAATTAAACTCCCTTAACCTTCATTAAGCTATATAATTCTTTTGTTTATTAAGTTTTTAAAGCAAAATATTCTCACAAAGAAAGTTGGGTTAATATCAATCCTTGAAAAATAATTGTCATTGCAAATTCTGTAACAATCATTTTTATTCTTAACCTGAGTTTTAAGAAATCAAAGAAAATAATTTTAAAAGTAAGAAAAATTTATTTGTTAATTCTAAAAGACCAATTCAAAATAATACTATGATCATTTCTTAAGAACAGTTTTGAGAAATTTTGATCATTTTATGTAAAAACTCTTAGAATGCATCAAAAAACAAACTCATTTTTACTCCGTGGCATTCTTTTTAAAAACCAAAGATTGTCAGCTAGACAAAATTCCTATTGCCATATTCAGATCAAGACATCATCTCTAAGATAAGGTTCTCCAAAAGAGTGCAGTAAATTTTTAAAAATTGCATAAAGGCCATAATACATATCCATTTGTCATATAAACAACTTCACAAAAGTTTCCAAGCCATTTAAAAACAGTCTAACTTTTAAGATTATTTGTATTTTAGTTCATTTTCTAGACCACTGAATCATTCTATATCAAAATTTAAAATGTTTACTAGACATTTGGAGTACAGTAATGACCCTGTCATGTCTTCTTAGGCATATTCTCTCACTGTGGCAACTAATAACTTCTTATTGACATTAGCGATTCCATCTTTCAGTTAATGATCCCAGCCTACAATGTTGCACAGTCTATGAGGGGCCTGTATCAGCCATGTGCATTGATTAACAGCAGAAATTAAGTTAGCATGCTGACATGACCATGAGAAATGACCACAGTCTCAGGTTAAAAACACACTATTTCTTGAAATCCATTTGACAAAGCAGAAGGTTATGAAATTATTTGGGTCATAAGTTCAGAAGATCCTCTGCTCCAACCCCCGCTCAAAGAAATAATTTGACACCTGTTTCTCAAAAAGGCTAAGCTTTGTAAAATGAATCAACCCACTGTATTTTATCCCAGCTACTGAAGAGTACAGAAGGAACCTAAAAATTCTATAATTCTACACCTTGAGAGTGTATTGACAAAACAGGAGTGGTGGAATCAAGCCAGTCTAACCAAAGGAACACACTCCCTTCAATGGGACTTTCTGCACCTTGAAACTCATCCAGAAGAATTGTCCCTTCAGCTGGCAAATTAGGCAGGCTGACAGACAGGTTTCTACAAACTAGCCTCAAAATATCATGTTCAATATACTTCCTTTCATACAGGCAAATGAAAAATAAATTGTATAAAATACTTGAAACATAAAATTATTTTGAAAAGTTGTGTTCTATACTTTATTTTCTATAATCTTATTACAGTCTTGACATACATCTAAAACCCAGAAGCTAATACAATAATTCCAGTCAAAAATATAAGATGACAGATTATGATGTAAAAGAGCTTCACTGTAGTTTCTGAAGAATGAACAAAAAATCAGACTCTTTGGTGTGGATACTCCTTCCTAATACCAGGCAGACAAATGAGAGGCAGAACATGGTAAGCCAGTTATTGAAGGTCTATTTACAGTCTTTAAAATTAAAATTAAGATTTTTCAGAGAATTGTTTAAATGACATAAGGTCTAACTTGCTCTTTGTCTCTCCACAGTCATGGCATTTCTGTCCCTTATTTTACTGAGTTACCCAAAAATGCAGCTTTATGTGATATCACCTGATAAGGACTGTTTGTCTTTCCCTGAATTTCTGTCTTTTGACTCCAAATTCATAGAATCATAGAATGGTTTGAGTTGGAAGGAACCACCTCGTTCTACCTTCCCCTGCTATTGTCCAGGACACCTTTTAGTAGACTCTAAATCTACTCTCCTTTGAAAGCCATTCCACCTTTTCCTATCTCTATATACCTTTGTGAAAAGTCCCACTCCAGACCTCTTATAGCCTCCTTTTAGACAGTGGAAGGCTACTCTAAGTTGCTACTTTTACAAGACATGCAAAATCTTAATCCTGACACTTTCACAGGCATTAACACAAAGATTTCTCCAAAAGGCCTAAGAAAATTATTATTAATTTAAAATTAGGTCCTCTAGGAAAGTACATACGTCCTTCAAAATTTCACAAATGTTTTCTCGTTTTCCAGACATTTCAGGTTCATCAGGATTTAATGTATCTTTCTGTTAGTGAACTACACTCCGTGCAGTACTTCTACAGGAGACTCCAAGATTATCCCTGTGCCATGGCAGTAACCCTATGAGAGTGATTGTTGTTGCTTCAACTGCAGACCATCCAGACTGTGACTGCAGAATCATATTTGCCCTCTCCTCTATACCCCCAGCCAAGCTTCCCTGTGTAAACCTGTTTCAACTGCAGTTAACAGTGTAAATTTCTTAATGATTTATGTAGTTTACTTATTGGAGGGAACATAAAATCTTCCATAGCAACTTTACTTTCATTCTTCTGCCTGAATTTTTCTTCCTGGATAAGACAGGCAGTACATCTTCAGAAGCTGAAAGGAGGAAATAACACAGAAGTAAACCACAACAAATAAATGGCTGATTTGAATCCTTACATTTGTAAGGAATCAAAGAGCCCATCATGCACTCCAAGCTTCCCCTACATATTTAGCTTTTGTTATTAGATATTGTATTCCAAATGCATCCTAGACACTGAATGAAAACCTCAGTTTGATCTTTACTGGGGGGGAATCAAGATATTTGGATTGATTTACAGCAGGTAAAAAACATTTTTCCTTTTTAAGTAACCTGGGATGTATTGCAATGGTACAGTGGTATGTATGTTTTACTGTTGAGTTACTTCTATGCATAACTACCAAAGTAATTTCATAAGATATAAATTATTACTAACCCCAGGCTGCAGTAAATCATGAATTCCAAAGCTTTTTAATTTTATATGCATATTTTATGTATTTGAGGATGAAAAGCACACTTTTTAAACTGACTCTGTTTTGATTTACACCCTTAGCACCATGCCTGAGAAATGTTATTTCACACACAGAGGGAGGGATATTATCACTGTATAACATAAATATTTTATATATTGATGTGCAAAAAATAGATTGTTTCTTTTCACATATTATCAATGCCTCTCAGTGCACAACTCTGGAGATTTGAGATTAAAAAAGGAAAACTACTAATTGAAAAAATTGTAAGAAGACATGGTTATGGAACTTTCAGATATGATGTTTATCCAAAATGATTTTGACTAAGCACAAGGGGTACCTAATTATCTTCATAATTTGGCTGTGTGCTACAGCTAAAATGCCTAAAAATAATGTCTTCAAATGAGACCATGATTGTGTATGGTACTGATGTTGTGAAAAATGCTGCATTTAGACCAGATAAATTCATCAGTGGTCATTCAGATCACCACAAAATTATTTGGGTGTAATTACTGTTTGTGAAGAAATAGAGCTTTCTGCCATGAGAAAAGTTCTACTCCATGACAGAATTTAAGAAGAATTCTGTAAGTATTTAGAAGCATTTTTTTAAATCTAAAGAATTTGTAGATTTTATTTAAATTAACACAAAAATCACCAGGTTTACAATTAATATCACCCAAGCTCTTTGAATGAAAGGTCTGAAAAAGATTAAGTTTTATCAAGACGGGATGCAAATTAACATTTCATTGTTAAGAGTCAGCTTAAAGTAAAAATTCTGTAAAGTTTTTACTTTGTGTTTCCTTCTTTCTAAATTAATATTTTCTGATGCAGGCTTCCCATAAATTTCTATTATGACAGGAACTAAATGTAGTTTGTGGATCTTTCCTGACGAACAGGGTATAGAGTATTGCCTCACTCCAAGCAGAGGCCAAGGAACAAGTTGAGGATGCCAACCTATGGTGACAGGTTTAACTTCAGTGAGAAGTCAAAACTCACTCTTTCACTTCAGCTCTACAGCTAAATTAATCAGATTGTTAAAAAAACTTTGTAACTTCCAGTTGAGAGCACAAATGAAAAGATGGAATCTGGGAACCGCAGAGCGGGGAGGCACATGCTGCATAGTCCCCAACCACAACAATAACAACAGCAAATTCTATTAAAAAGAGAGGAAAACCACTATCAACAGGAACTGTCCCAGTACAGACTATAATCACCTGCACATCCTCATCTTCTTCCTTATTTGAGAATTTATTCCAGCATGCCTCCAGCCAATCACACTGGTCAGATAGCAAGGAACAGAAACATAAAACTCCCTTTTCATTGTACATTTGCCAGGAAAATTTTCTCTTTTTGCTGTTATCAGAGAGACAATCTCAGCAGATTCAAGCAAGCTCTTGACTGATCAGTCAGAAATTACCAACCTAGAACCTTGTACTGTCAGCAATTCACACCTGAAAGACACATGTAAGTGACCACTTTACCATTATTATGTCTTATAAGGAGGCAGAGAGCCTAAGGACAGGATTCTCATAAGCAGCTGTGACTTTGGCATTCTCAGTGTCAGATGGACATTGTGTCAGCTCACCTGTAGCTACACAATACCTACCACTTGGTAAGTATTCCTGTGGGAATCTGAATGTCACAATAGAAAAAGAGCAGAAACAGACCTGAGGTTAGATCTCTTCACTGAAAGAGACTACACAGTATAGATTTACTAGATAATATTAATTCTTTTGTTGACTCTTTTGTTCACTCTTTATTCTTTATTTTCTTCTCTTTTTGCTAGTCTTACTTTGCTTAGTTCTATAGAATTAAGATTTGCCTAAGGAAAATATACTGGCTTTAAAAGTATTTGTATGTGAATGCCAGAGATAAAACTGAAAACTAAGTTTTAGCATGCATTTGTATAATCACAGAGAAACTGTGGCCACTTCTGGTCAGTGAGGAAGAGAAAAAGAGAGGCATGATCTTTTTTCATTAGCAAGATGACAGCCACTGGATGGCTTGGGAATAATAGAAACTTCCCTGGTTAAAAGTTCAGTAGAAGAAACATGAGCTTATGGGACAGGATTCTTTGTCCAGCCCAAAATAACCACAGATATCAGGATCTCTTACCTGATATTTTCAAAGACATTTAATTTGATTAATAATTTAGAGCACACCTAGAGGTCTCTGGAAGTCATGAGCCTCCAGAGCTGTAAGTATAAAAGTGCTCCTTTTTGAGGTTAGCAGATAAGAACTAGAGTTACAAAGCTGGGCACACAAATTATATCTACACTTGAAAATTAAGCGTATCTGGGATCATGCCTTGGCCTGGGACAGTCATCGTCTGTCCCAGTTATCATCACTGAGTTTACAACTTCTAAAGCCAGATAACTTCACAAATTACCATTGGTCATAAATTACCATTGCTGAGCTGCTACAATTTGAATTTCTCCTTCAGTGCAAACTGCCAAATGGGAACAGTTCTGCATCTGTGCCAATTCCCACACTACATGCAGGAACAGGTCCCATTTGGCATCATCTGACGCTATAGTCCGTGACTCCTTGCCAGCTGATCCAACTCAACTGCTCAAGTGCATTCCCTCACACTGTTGAAGTTACTAGTACTGATATGGCCAGAGGAGGGCACATGTATCACTTGATCAGTGGCTGCAGTGATTCAGTCTTTCATTGGACCTAGTTTAAATATTTCTTTTCTTCAGCTTTCTGAACTGGTAGTATTGACTTATTCCCTGCCCTCTTCTGGAATGTACAAGGCAGATCACTGAGACACCACAAATCTCACGTACAAGAAAATGCCCTGCAGTATTTTCAAAGTTCTCTGGTTTTATATCCTGCCCTTCTAAATCCCTTTTTTTTCCTCTCCACCTCCTGTCAACAGACAATGAACCGACAAGAGGCAGAAGCTGAGACACTCTGCCAGAACATCTTCAACAGGAGCTGCTCAAGAGTGAATTGCCAGCTAAGCTAGAGATGAGAAAAGAGTAAAATCTAAGCAATGTAAGCCAGGAACCCCTAGGACATATCTCACACGTGGGCTGAGTTCCCACTTCTTCCAGTTCCTCCTCAGCACCCAAGAGGAATTCTGGATGATGCTTACATATATTTCTCTCTTTAGTCATCAGACATAGCAATCATTTTCTTTTTCCATTGTGCAGGGTTGTATTTTCATAACAGTTTTTTGCCATGGTTTATTGCTTCAGTGAGAGCAATAAAGGTAACCTCCCTAACAGAATGACATATGCATGCATTTCTTGTAAAGTGAATTATTGACTTTGTTTATGGCTACTGTTTTTAAGCTCTTCAGTCACAAATATACTATTTTTATAATTTCTTCCCCTCTACCTATGGATTATAATAGCTTTAGTCATCACATCCAGTCATCATAGAGAAAAAGAAGAAAAGGAACATTGCCTGTCAAGTTTTGACAAAATAAAATTATTGATTGCAAAAGTGCTTCCAATAATTTCATTCTTTATTTCAACAATGACAAATGTATCATGTCAATGTTCTACACCCTGCTAAAATAACAATGGATAATACAACCATTACAAGGGGAAAAAGAAACATTAGGGGTTAGATAATATTAATTCAGACATAAGCACACATAAAAATGTTCTTGTATTCTGCAGTTTCGCAAATCGTTAGCTCTCTGGAATAAGGATTGTGCCTTTGCTTTGCTTTCACACCTTAATGGCACACTGACACTGACAGAGCTCCCAGGCAGTCCCAAAATGTAAATAAAGTCACAATTAAAATTATGCTGGCAAGGCCATTTGTTTTTTGAGTATACAGCTGGAACAAACTCTATTCTTTACCGAACAAAAGAAAACAACACTTTGTTTGATGTAACATTTTGTATGATCAGTGCCCAGGATCCTCGTGTTTCTGGTGGCAGAAAAAAACTCTTTATTGTTTAAACAATATCAAATACATAAATGCATAAATGTAGCGTAAGCTTATATCGCAAGAGGAAGGAGGTTAGGATAGCCCCTTGAATTAATAAACAAATTAGGGCATATAGAAGGTCATTAATGCCCAAGTATTCTTCAGAAACCTAGGTTCAACTGAAAGCCTTGTGACTCTGGTATCATCTGTGGTGACGACTTTTACTGAAACCACCACGGCTTGTTCAGCACAGTTCAAAAACTCTGGTTCAATTAATGCTCCTGACAGACTAGTGCAGTGCATAGCAAGCCCAGGATTAGAGCTAGAAGCCCCTATATCTTGGTATGAAATATCCTAATGAGGGGAAAAGCACAAACCATAGAATCCTAGAATAGCTTGGGTTGGAAGGAGCCTTTAAAGGACATATAGTCCAAGGTGCTGCAATTGGTAGGGACATCTTCAACTAAATCTGCTGGATTAGAACCCTGTCCAACCTCATCTGAAATGTTTCCAGGGTTGGGGCATCTACCACCTCTCTGGGCCACCTGTGCCAATGTCTCATGATCCCCATGTAAAAAACCTCTTCCTTACATCTAACCTAAATCGGCCATCCTTCATTTTAAACTATTACTCTTTGTCCTGTCACAACAGAACCTGCAAGAAACTCTGTACACTTTTTTCTTATAGGTCTCCTTTAGGTACTGGAAGGATGCTATAAAGTCCCCAGAGCCTCCTTTTGTCCAGGCTGAATAACTCCTACACTCAACTTTTCCTCATACAAGGGGTGTTCCAGCTCTGTCATCACCTTCATGAGAGTACAAAAAAAGAACAATCACTATAAGTGTCCATAAGAACCTACAAAAGCTGGACCTTCACTGCACGTTGAAAGTCTACCCACAAAATAACTACCACAGTGAGGCTGCACTGTTTTATACCACAGCATTGCATGAGGGAAAGACATTTCCTGCAAGCACTAAACCTCCCAAGCCCTGGTCTGCAATGAGCTCTGCCTCATAATCAACTGGCTTTTCAGTGGAAGTATACAAAATCCAAGGCATGAACTTACTATGTAACAAAGAATCTATGTCAAAGACAAAATTTAATGGTGGCATGAATGTGTTGACACATAATGAAAGAATAAAGTCCAACTGAAGCTTTCCCAGTATGGGATATGCATGTTTCTCTATGATGTCAAACAAATCCAAGATGCTGCAGCATTCTTTCAGTCATTATTACAGACTCACAGAGAGGTTTTCTCTCTGACCACCAGAACCTGTAGGAATTTATTATCTCTGAACCATACATGCCATTTGCTTGAAATTAACCACTAAGTAAGGAAGCAGAGGCAAAGAGACAGATGTGGAGATAGTCCAATCCCATATACTTTGTTTCCATAGAAAATAAGGCTACCAATCATAATCATTATGAAATTGATTTGGGGTTTTTTGTGTAAATAATTTCATTTTCCTGGTGTATATATTTCCATCATTATTGCTTAATGTAAATCACTCTCTATCTGCCCAGCATGATTTACTGACATGGATATTAAAAAGGGAAGAATTAAAGCCTGAGCCACTATGCAAGGGATAAAATATATTTCATATAATTTTAAGCATATTGATTTTGCTTTTGAAATTGAAAAACATAATTTAGGAAGGCTTGTCTATTAATTTGAATTTAGAAATAAGAAATATGTCTCATGATTCCCTGCCTCTACAAACTAAATTATAGCCATGAATTTCTGAGTTGCATTGTTTTATATGATGAATTTTTCCACCAGCGATCTATTTAGGAAATCCTACAAAAGCCTCCTAACAAAGACTAACCTACAGATTTAATAGGACAGTAAACTTCACAGGGCAAGAACATTAAAAAATTACAAGACAGTTATAATCTCACATTACTTTTCTGTAATTCAGTTCACCACATAGCATCTGTCTTGGCAGCCTGGTTAACAATATCCATTCATTTCACTACAGAAAACTAAATGTGAAGAGAAGTCTAATAAAAACCTTATGCTTCTTTTAGGCTGAAGAGCTCTTAGTTTTCAGAACTGATTGATTTCCAGAAGTTTCCATATTTAAAGGGAAAGCAGTCATGTAGATTACCTAAAAGGTCACTACTGTTGAGGGTAGATTAGCATAAACTATAAATATCAACACTATTAGTATAAAGGATAAAGAGTTCTCTTTTCCTGAAATCATACACATCTTTCAAAAGCAAATGGGGTGAAACCTAAACTTGAACATATAACTACTCTTAGTCATAATGGAGCCCAAAACGTTCAGTGAAGATGTATCTACATATAGCCTAAGTAACAAGCAATGGTATCAAACACAGAAAATTCTCTTCTGCATTCTTGCTGAGAGTGATGTATAAGAGCTTTAAGCAAAGGGGTTTTTTGTTTGTGCAAAGTAGTGAAGAATGTTAGACCAGGCTTTAAGGTAATTTAGCCAAACATTCTTATACTCAGCAGTGCTTTCTTATTACTGCCTTTTCCATGACAGAAATCTGTATATTTGTGATATTTCCACACTGATTTTCTCTATCAAATTTCAGTGCTAATATCTCATGTTCTTTGAAAGATACTTGGTACTGAAGACCCGTAAGTCTATATTTACCCTTATAGATATGAATGAGGCAGAAGGATTGATACTACTGTATACATTCAGTGGAGTGCAGGTCAGGCAAAAAGTCTTTTCTCAGAGGTTCAACTAATTGGTTACTCTCGAATTTATGATTTTCCAGAATAACAAAAAAATTGTCCAAGATTCTGACAGGTTTGGCCGTTGTTGAGGTTTTGTCTTTTTTTTTTTCCTTCAGCAGCATTTTGGTCAGCCCTTATCTATACTGTTTGTTTTGCCTATGACTGAGCAAGACATCTTGTTATAACTGTGAAATGATATATCTGTCCCTAATATCAGACTGACAGGGTTATCAGTCACAAAGTAGGCCATATTTGAACTGAGTTAAAATAAAATACACATCACTGAACAAGACCTCTTTTATGTTACACTTTACTGGTTTTACCATTCTTGAGATTATTTGACCATCTATTGAATTCAGTGTAATAAATGAAAATATCTCTGTTTTCCCTATTTTTTCTGTATATAAATAAACTTCTTTAACTAGGCAATTGGTGACTTATGTGCTTATTGTCTCTCTTCACTAATTTAATCTTATTAAAATGTGACCTTCTTGAGGCTCTGAGGACTACATCCATTTATCACTTGTAATGTGAAAAATGTTTGAGCTTTCTATCCCTACCTTTTGTTAATAGGTCTCCAAGTTCATATGAAACTGCTGTCCAATATGTTTTGTGTCATTGGCAAGCTGTTAAATGAGAAACTTTCTCACTGAATTTTGTGAGAATAAAGAAGACAATTACCTCTAATCTTTTCTATCAAGTTTCTGTTTCAAAATATCTCCAGTCACTGAGGACTGATAGTTTCCTATTAATTCCTTTCAGTCAACCAGACACATCTCTTTCATTCCTAGTCTCTACATCACACTGGACTCTCAAAGTGAAACTTCTGCTTCAGTTTTAACTCATTCTTAGCTTCAATAATAACCACATTCCAGCATTTCAAATGCGATTAATATAATGGGGAAAGATGAGGCTACATTAAAAATCCTTGCCTTAATAACAGTCCAAAGACTTATATTTAAATTGTAAACATTAAGAAAGCATAGTAGTAAGGACCCTCAGAAGCACTCATATTCCTGAAGTACAAAACAAGGATTTTTGCTTATATTTACCTCAAAAGAAAAACCTCGTAGTTGCAACACTGACATAGAGAAAACTGGTACTTCTGGGAAGGAAGAATGCTCAGTACAGTCAAGGTCACTATCTTTCTCTACTTGACTACATGCTCAAGGAATAATTCCCTGTGATACTGAATGCAAAATGCAAAGTAATTGCCTATTGATTTGATCTTTCAATTAAATTGTGATGATAGGGCTGAGATTTCTGGTCTTAAATGAAACTTATCTTACAAGAAGAATACAGAGAAAATAATGAGTTTGACATCTATTCACTTCAAAATTAATGCTGAAGTTAGACTTAGACACACTGTGGATAAAAAATACAAATTTGTGAAGTCTAATGAGACAAAATCTAAAATGCCTTATGATTAACAAGATTAACAAGATTCAGGACATCACACAGACAAGCTAGTCTAATTCTATTCTTAGACATACTCTTATTTCATCTTCCTGCCAGCTGATCAATCATAGCAACAAGGGCCAGACCAGAGCCATTCTTAATTAAAAATCTATAGAAAAAAGTCATCAAACTTAAAAAACTGAGGAAAATAAATGTAACCCCCAAGATGATGAATAATCCTGTCCATAAAAACTGCTAGAATTTATGAAAATAAGATTTTTTTCGTTATTAAATGACCACTTTTTCTTTTTTTAAATCATGGAAGTATATGCTTCAAAACAGAACGTAATACTTTACCTTACCATATCTTTAGCAGTTGTTGATCTTACTGGCATGAGTCTATCTTACTGTCTTCCCGAGCAACAGTACCTTAATCACAATACCTTGCTAGATAATTTAATCAACTATCAATTAGATATGTGTTGAATAATCAACAAATCATATTATCACCCTTTTCTGTTCTGGCTCCATACAGTCTTCATATTTAGTTACATGAAGAGATAGGTGCTCACAGATCAAGTGTTTTAGCTTTATTGACCATTAATTTGTTTCTACTGCCATAGGTGGAGAAGTTTAGTACTAGATGACAGGAATTCCAACCCAGCTGTCACCAGAGTGCTCACTTTCCAGTAGCCTACCAAAATCAGAATCCTTGTTGAAAATATTTCTGCCTTCTCAATAGCAAAACAAGCCCATTCACCACTAGAATTTCTGCTTGAGGGAGATTCCATTACATTCCCATGAACACCAAAAGAGATCTTTCAAATACTGATAACCCCAAGCACACACTAAATTTGGATTTCATTTATCTAGACATTAACAAGTATGAATAGAAACAGACCCAACTCCTACAAAATTATGACTCTTTTTCTATTTAGAAAGTTCTTTGAAGAGATGTTATTTCAGCTGTGCTCACATTCTTCACACACACAGAAAGCTCCTTATGCCTTTCTGCTGCCTTTTCTTTTAAGACTTGTTCTGCTTTCGATAGTTCATGTTTTTTTCTGTGGTCAAGGTTCTTTCAAAGGTCTTTTTGCATATTCATTATAGTATAAGGCATATTTTTCAAACCCTACATGCCATTTCCCTCAGCACCACTGTCCAGCAGTGGTTTTTTCCCCAGAATCTTCTTTCATTCAATAAACATGAAATAGTTAGCAGGACAATCCTTGTTACTAGCATTAGCAAGAGGAAGTCTAGTGACTTTAAAAAGACAAACAAACATAGAAGAAACCAAACCAAAAGAGAAACACCAGAGTAAAGTGTTTTGAATGAAAGAATTTTTGAAACATTGAAATCTTTTAGAAAAATCAATTTACATTTCTTTGCTACTTTGTGTCAGAAGTTCTAATTATTTCATTCTGGAGAAGTAACCCAAGCAGGGTATGTATTCACAACAAGGATTTATACTCCATGTACCATGTGGCATCTCCTGACAACGTCCTACTGCCTTCAGTGACTTACACTGGCTAAAACCTCTGGCTATCCCCATTTGATTCTGTTTTAAAATATGACTACTGAATCATTCTTTTAAGCATAGCTGCACTGCACTCAGCATATTAATTCTGTCCATTTATTGAGGGCTTTTTTTCCTTCACATCCCCCAACATTCCTCAGAAATATCATACAAAACCTCTTCTGAGACTCATCACCAAAGATCACCAGTCATAGAAAGTTCCAACTTTAAATTCTGTTTTGAAAATTACAGAGAGTTATTCTAATAGATTATTTATTTTAGAAAGACAAGTATTTCTCTGAAATTCTTCTACCAAGACCCTAGCAATCACTGCACTGAGGTAAGAATGACTACTTGGACCAGAGGGATTTGCTACCATGCACTTCAATCTTGGTGACAATCTATACTATAAGCACTTCTTGAGAAATTTCTCATGAAATGTCAGGCATGCATGCCAAAGGCTAATTTTGGTCCCTCTGTTTTTGTGATTTGTGGCTCAATTTGCGTGATTTTGTACTCAAGCTATAGTGCAAGTTGTCAAATACAAGCTGTAACTCAGAATTAGCACTCTGAAGAGATCAGATTCATAGGAAAACCTGCAAAATCAATTTAAGGTGTCATTCTCACGAAAGATGAAATTTACCTTTCAAAGTGAGCTCCACAAAATCCAGCAAAAACTTAATTTTACATCTTTTAATAATGGTATTTCATATTATATACCTAGACAACTGTTTGCTCTACTTATACTCAAAAATCTATTACTTATAAAGAAAGTCTTGCTTGTCCTAAAAAAAGTGAGGATTTTGTAAATATTACAGCCTGTGGTGAGGGGGAAGTTGGAACTCTTTAAGGTCCCTTCCAACCAAATCTGCCTCTTGCTGATATGAACAGCAGCCTGTAAACCTGTTTGTGATCAAGTCCAGTAATTAACTTTAGTACTGGGGTTTGATCAATTTTCAGAGTTTTGTCCAACCTCAGCGATTTACATTATGTTAAATCTAGACCAGGACCAACATTTTTTAACTTTAAAAGGTGATTTTTTTTTATTTACTGTAAGACTTTATCTTAGTTAGGATTATTCAAATTTCATTTCATTTAGTCTAACCTGAAACATATTTATTTTTTTCTGAAAATACTCTGTTTTTATGAAGGTCATAAAAGCACAACAAAGGATGAGTATGTCATCTTGGTTGGGTATGTGAATGTTACTGTTTTATTCTATATAATTTAATCATCAAACTTATTCATCTCATGAGACTGTAATTTTCCTTCAAGTGCAATTATATTTCACAGTATGCCTGCTGATTAGGCAGAAACAGAAATAATTCATCAGAAAATTACAAAAAGAATTAATCATCACCAACATGTAAAGTAAAAATACGATATTCAGCAGCCAATAAATAATTAAAACTCTTCTTTCCAAATCCACCAAAGCTTAATAGGAGGCATGTATACATGTGCCAATAAAGAATAAAGATCGTATAACCACCCATTAGGGGTTTCCATTTTGAATTGTGGAAGATGGATAATTTATTGCTTGTTTCTTTACAAAGCACTAGTTTAATAGATTATGTAGAAGACAGCCCCTTGTAGTATAAATATGTATTTTATTACAAATTTTTCCTCAATCTGCAACAATAAAATTGTAAAATGGGAAAATTAAAAGACAGTAGTAAAATATGAATTATTATTCTTACACCCCACGTGACAGTCTCACAGAAAATCAAAGTCCCAAACAATTATTTAGAAAATTGTAGCCTGATCTTGTAAATATGTGTGCATATGTACACATCTATTAGTTTCTGTAAGGCTACTCAAAAACAGCCTCAAAAATCTTTGAAGGAGTCAGACCTTAAGTTCAGTGTCGCCAGTCATTATGTCACTTAGAGGCTGAAATTTTTTCCCTCATGGCAAACAGTTTATAAATTAGAAAGTCCATCAGTATAGTCAAAGTACCTGCAAGAGAGAGCAAACAAAAAACCATCTACAAGACACCAAAGAGATCATTTAAATTACATACTAAAATGTCAGATTCCCAGAAGTTTGTCTTTCAGAACAATATTGATTTCAACATATGTAAACTGAGATATCTTCAGATGTCCTGAGGTTCATCACTGCCATGATTCTGTTGCTCCAAATGAAGTCACATAGCTGGCAGATACAACGCAGAAATAAGGGCAGTAATAGACTCAGAAACAATTCATGATTCAAGGTTACATTAAAATCTTGCAAGAGGTCACTAATAATGAAGGAAATCAAGAATGCACATGTGCTGTTGAACTAAGGGCCTGTTCACACTCTGGAAGAGATGATAGCAAAGGGACAGTGCAGTGACAATAGAACTTAAATGAGATGTACAAAGGAACTATGTCAAGTAGCTAAAAACACTATTGAGAGCTACAGAAAAATGATAAAGTACCAACTCAGAAGTTCTAATGGTTTTCTGCAAAGATACACAATATTTTCATTGAAAGCTGGAGACTTAATAAAGCAGAACTTCATGAGGAATAATATGGAATGAGCCTGAAAGCACATGCTGGAGAAGGGGTAAGATTTTTCTCAACAGCAGCAAACATGTATCTTATACATATTTTACTCATTTACTCTCATGGAAATGTACCTATTTCCATGAGATCTATCCATTAACCCCTGTATAGTAAAATATGTTTACATATGTATCATATGTCTCCATTTCCTTATAAATAGATATTAGCTTAAGTTTTCCTTGGCAAAGTTCTTAAAAGCCCTAAAAGTAATAAAAACAGTAATTCCCAAGAACACATAAAGGAGTAAAGTAGTACAAGGTCACACTGATTAGACAATATAGATAAAGTTAATCCCAATATTGGAAAAATCATACAGGAGAGATTAGCTAATTTAAAAAATCAGCAAGTTATCTCTCAAAAGAAATAATATTTTTACTTATGAGGGAAATTTAAATCTTTTGTCTTTATAAATAAATGTATAAATATTATAAAAATCATTAAGCATTACAAGTTATAGTTTCCAGTGTAAAAATACATGACATAAAATCAGTCTAGACTTGTCTATCCTTAAAAGTTACAGAACAGTTTTGAAACAAAACAAAAGAATGTTTCTTTTTACAGGTCTACCTGCACAAAACACCTGTGTACAAATCTGTGTATTTACACATGGTGTAAATAAATTTGAGATTGATTTAAACATTTCAAATAATAAGAGATATTTTCACTGGAAATTTGCATTTCATTTACAAAAATGCAATAAAATTAATAACATTTTCCACATGAAGGCTTATATTTGTATTTCATTTCACTGCTTCATTAACAATTTTACCAATAAAAGATCAAAAAATTATTATAAATTTGCACATATAAGAAAAGAACTAGCCACGTCCACCACTACAGTATGAATTACAAAGAAAATATGCAAAATACTAAAAGACTGATATAAATGTAAGTGATGTGGCTGTGGTACTTGGAAAACTATATAAATCAGGCTATGATTCAGAAATTCACTTCAAATATATTAATTTCAACTCCAGCACCACAGAGTCAAACACAAGTTTTGCACTGTTAAACAAGGGTCTTAAATATCATGAGGACTGGTTAGAGTGATAGAACTGGATCATACCTGATGGAAATGTCAAGAAGATTAACCCACGTCCTGCAGATAAAAACACCATACCTCAGAATCTATAAATTCAAAATGTTTTTTAAGCACTGTAAAAGCATAATCTAAAATCGTTCAACAAGTAAAGGGCATGCAGATCGCACAAATTATTAAATAAAAAGCATGAAGTTCTGCCATATTTGATACTGCAAAAGATAATTCATATCATCTGCTGCAGCTGTCCAAAATAAAAAGTGATTCTGTACGTAACTATCACAACCCATATCTTAAAATGGAAATATGGAGCTGTTCTACATTATATAGCAAATGTGCATAATACATGGTTATGAAAGAACTAATGTTCCATGCTCAAATTCTTTCCTGATTTCAGCTTTTAGAAGTGAAGAAGTAGTAACACTGCTGCCTAAACTGGGTTTTATGAAAGTTGGACTAAGTTACTTGGCCCAGCTCCTTCTATACACAAAGGAGACAAATGAAAGTTTGCCAGATTGAATCAATCCCATGAGAGATTTATCTCCTTATGTCTTTTACTAATGTGTTTACAAAAGAAATACAGCTTCTGTTATGAAAATAATAGATACACCATGCAAAAAATAAAATTTCTGGATGACATTAAACCTTTTACTAGTGATTTTTATGTTTGGAAAAGAAAATAAAATGCATATAAAAGACTTTGACATTGGGAAAAGCAACACTGTGTCTGATTCTGATCTCACTGACAACTCCTGTATATAAAGTCCATACTCTGATTAATACTTCATTAATTGTGTCTTATAAAAAGTTGCCCAATTTTTAAACATAGATTTGGAATTATTTATCAGTCTTGGTACCCCAGGATTTCCGTTGAACGCACAACAAAATCTCTTAGAAAAAACTAAAAACATTTCTTTTGCCCCCAGCACACTTCATAGTTACATTGCACCGTAGCAAATATACATTCCTGTTATCAAACTGACTTACACTGTCCAGAAAGAAGTGGCAATGAAAGTGGAAGTACAGTGCATTTCAGCCATGTAACAAGAAGAAAGAAGAAAAAAGGAATAATACCATTTATTTTACTTCAGTTGGGTTTTTTCCTGCACCACGGAAGTGGCTGTAAAATTAGACAGTATTTAAATAACATCAGAGCTGACTCAAACTTTCAAAATACAAAAAAGTCAACGGAAATGTCAGTGCAATCAGACCTTTCATGAGCTTCACTCATCACTTAGCTATTTTTTAAATATCGGCTGCATCCAGATACCTACCTGACTTAAATAATTATCAACAATTAGGAAGATAACCTATATTAAATCTGAAAGGGCATTAAAAACAAATCACATTTTTTGCTGGGGTGTAAATGAGATATTTTCGTCAGTCTGAAAAATCATATGAAAGTGTGATTTTTAGTTATTTTTTAATACTGAAAAGAGTTTTAGCTAACTAAGAGTTTTAACTAAGAGTAACTAATTTAAATCAGCAAAATACCTTATATTGATATTAACTTACTTAATTTGTGAAATCAGTATGAGCTGCATCTGAAAAAAAAAAAAAGCGCCATAGACTTCTGCTTGTAATAAGCTTTGCTGCAGTTAGAGCTGTGTCTAATACAAATATTGTGACCAAGAAATGTACTATATGGCCCTTCCTAGAACAGACAATAAAAATTTGTGTCAAGATCCTAATTTTAAAACCCTCAATACTTTGAATTATCTACCTGCTACCTGCTATTTTGGCACTGAATATTAGATACGTTTTAAAAAACGCTCATCTGCAAATGAAACTGCCCTGTTTAGCTCTCTGCACTTACTATTATTGTACAAAAAAAATGACTGGCAAGAGTACTCATGTACAAAATTCCCAATGTTTTATGTTTTGAATGGATTAGAATAAAATCTACTACTTCTATACCAGAACATAAATTGAACATATGGTGCTACACATTTCTCTATGAAAGAAACTATAAACTGAAGAAGTAGAACCTAAAACCTAAAACACTTCTCCTTCTCTCTATCATTTAATCAGTCTGCAAGTTATACCACCCATTGTGTTACTTCCTTACATGAAAATAATTAAAATTACAGTGCTACAACTTCTACTAATTGCATTAATATGTAACAGTCTGAACCAGAGTCTTGAGCTACATCTGTACTTCAAAAAGGGCATTGAGGAGGACTCAATGAACTACACGCTGCTCACCCAAAGCCCCTGGGATGGTTAAGCAGCAAACCCCCAAGAAGGGATTTCAACAGACATGAAAGACATGTATCATTTATGCTGGAATGATTTTTGACCTCTTTTTAAGTCCCATAACCCATAATATTAATAGAAATGAAATAATAATTTATTCAAGGTTTCACTGAACTTTTATCTTTGTATTAGAGTTAACTAGAAATTCATTTATATATACAGATACACTTTGGCGCTTTTTTTCTGTTAAATTTTTAGTTATGAACATATTTTATTAAAAAAATGTGTGGCTCAAGAAGTATACATAAAATGGGTTTCTCACTTGTTCAGCTTACTTAAAGTTAACCAAACTTTAGATGTCATACCAGAAAGTAGAAAATTTAGTTACCAAAAGGGCCAGTGTTCACCAAGGTGTAAACTGTATTCTTTGTGTACTGAGTCAGACTGAGTGCACCTGTGTGGATGAAATTAATCAGATTTATAATTGAACTGAATTATCCAAGGTAGTTTATGTTATAGTGATGTTTTAGCAGGTGGTGGTTTGTTAACATGACTTCTCAGGTACAGTTTACAATCTGTTTATTAGAGTCAGAACACCAAACAGGTGCACTTCATTTGGTTGGTTTGTCTGAAAATGAATTCTGATAGTTGAGCAACATGATCAGGAGATGAGTTCTGCCCAAGTGATATTGTACATGCAATGAATGAAGATGAAAATCTGTTTGCAGGGGTGCAAGTTATTAACAGGAAGCATCTTACCTCATTGGAGGTAAGAGAAAAACATAGTCCAATTTCTTGATAGTACATGTCTGCCATGTTTTATCCAAAATATTTTAATTTTTTTTACTTGATAGAGATTGAAGTGTTTCTTTGGAACATTTATGTGTCTTTTCTTACTAACCATAAGTTTTTTGTTTTATTTTGTTCAGCCTTCCACAGGTTCACTCTTGTACTAAAGTGTATCTTTCACTATTCTTGTAATGGGAAGAAAAGGTAGAAAGGACCCTTAAGAGAGCTACCAATCCACAGAGAATTATACAGATTAGAAAACTAATCATATTCCTTGAAGAACAGGATAGAAATACAGGAGGTGAGCCCTGTGATAATGAACTAGGGGCAAGCTATTCCTTATTTCTTTCAAATTCCCTGCCACATGATGCCAGATCCACTATAAAGCCTTGAGGTGGAGCAGGGTGGTGCAAACGAAAAATGACCCCATTTGATCTGAATCAGGTGGCTGATGTGCAAGAGCATTATAGCCACATGCCAGGCAAGACTGAAGTCCAGCAAGTGGAATCCTATCAATCATACATTAATGGTCCATATATTCAGATTTCAGTTGGTTCTCATTAATAATTAATAACATTTTAATAGATAAGTTAGGACAAGGTCCAATATTAATACAGCAGGATGCTGAGAACCTGAGTGTATGACCTGGATGACAAAGAGTTAAAATCACTTGAGCAAATGGAGCAAGTATCATATGCCAAACTGCTAAGGTTAACTTTTGGCCCCTGGATGATAAGCAGATGCTGATCATTCACTTTGCCGTTAAAGATCACAATAAAAACAATTTCGGTTTCAGTGTTCTGAAAAATCAGACCTGGCTTCTAGGGTGTGGGGTCCTTTGGTAACATTTACCCTGATCACAGACGGCAATGAGCTTCCTCCATGTGGCACCTGCATGCCCTGAATATAGAAGGATGTCCCATCCTGGTATGGTCCAGTCATTATCACCTGCTACTGGTTTTCCCACTGTGTACTGATGAAGACCTAAGAAGGCTGCAGAAGATGATCAAGAGGGACCTCAGGATCTGGAGCACAAGCTGTATTCTCTTCTGTCCTGCCAGTTGCAGGGAATGGTGGGGCAAGAAATAGGAAAATCATGCAGAATAATACCTGGCTTTGAGACTGGCATTATTAGTAGAGTTTGGGGGTTTTGGTTACTGGTCAGTATATATGACACTTGAGTCTGATGGCAACAGAGAGGATCCATGTGTCTCAAAGGGGAAAAATATCTTAGCTCTGGACTTAGCAGGGCTCACTGAGAAAGTTTTAACTAGATTTGAAGGGGGAGAGGCACATAGTCAGGCTTGACAGACATGAAGTATGGAAAGTGGAGAACTATTGCAACCATCCAAGTAGCAAAATGAGGCTTAAAGAGGGGACACCTCCAGTGAGCACAAGTACCCAGCGGCATAAGAGCAAGAATGGACTGTGGGGCATCCCTTTTTACCCTCACTGGTATTTTGACACAATCAAATACTTCTATAAAGTCTGTATACATGAATGCACACAGCATGAGGAACAAACAGGAGGAGCTAGAGATCTGTGTGCAGTCACAGGTCTTTGATCTCATTGAAATTGCAGAGACATTGTGGGACAGCTCACATGACTGGTATGTTGTCCTGAACAGCTGCAAGCTGTTTGGGAAAGACAGACTGGGAAAGTACAGCGGTGGAGTTGCCCTCTATGTGAGATAACACTTGGAATGTATCAGGCTCTGTCCCGGGGTGGATGATTAGCAAATTGAGAGCTTATGAGTTAGGATAAAAGGGCAGAGTAGCAAGGGGGACACTGCTGTGGCTGTTTGCTACAGGCTCCTGCTCAGGAGGAGGGAGTGGACAAGGCCTTGCACAGGCAGCTCAGAGCAGCCTCACAGTCACAAGCTCTGGTTCTTGTGGGGAACTTCAACCACCCTGACATTGCTGGAGGAGCAACACCATGAAGCACAAACAGCACAGGAGGATCCTGGAAAACATTGATGGCACTCTCTGACACAGATAGTGGGGGTTCCCACGAGGAATGGTGTGGTCCCCAACCTTACACTAAAACACAGGGAAAGCCTTGTTGGAAATGGGTCTGACATATACTAGCAAAGCTGACCTGCCATAGTCTTAATCAAGAGTTCCTATTTTAACAGGTCATGTTTGCTTATCACCTGCGAAAAGTGAGAATATGATACACTTTCATATTAATTGGTAATGCAGAGATAGTACAACCATAAAAATGGCCCACATTTGATTATTGCTCATAGATCATCAACATAAGATCTCACTAAGTGCCTCTTCCCACCAACATTATCTACCTCATACAAGATAAAATTAGAAAATTCCTCCCTGAGTTCAGACAGCGATGGTAAAAACAGAATTAAAGGATACCATATTTTAAAAGTCATTCTAAAAATACAAAAGCTCCCTTACCATATCACTATTTTAGCTTCCAATTTCTAGATATAACTAGGAAAAGAATTTTTGTCTCAATACTAATTTCAGTATTTTTAATTTAAGTTATATTCTGACTGAAAAAGAAAAATCGAATTACTCGAAAAAATTCGTAGGGGTATAAAAAGATCTGAATCCGAAATGACCCAATTCCTGACTGAAAAACAGTCAATTGAAAGTCACTTTCTCCACTACAAAAGTGTGATTTTCAGTCACATTACATTTTCTCATACATTTTCTCCATTTTTCACATAAAACATCACCAATAAACCTACTTATTGCTCTGCATATTACTGTTCATGGGTATGACATTGTATTTATCACCATATGTAATTTTCAAAATCTTTATAGAGGTATTTCTTGCAGACTTTCCTACAGATGCACAGGTCTTTAAAACTCCAAATATGTCAATACCCCCATACACAGCCTACAAAGTAAGAAAGAATTGCATCCCAAAGGTGTTATTTACTTTGTATATGCTCGTAACTATTGTCCAAGTTTACTTATGCTGGATAGGTAGTAGCACTTTCTGTACTACTTTTTTCTAGATGAACTTATGCTTACATTTAAATTTGCATTTACTTACCCCAGATTTGCACTACTTTTAGCCTGCTACCCAGAATTCTTCTGTTCGGAAAACAGTGGCTCTGTTTTTAATTAAAACTTTTCCTGCATATCCTCAGAGATAGAGTATCCCCTTCAACCTATGCCAAAAAGTGTATAGCAGTTAATCCACTGAATATTTCATTGAAATCCCATTATCAACATTTTCAACATTGGTTTCACTTGGAATTTTACCCATTGAAAATGCATGAATAAATAATATTTACTTTCTCATATGCAACTGCTGCAATTGTAAATTCTTTCAAGTCGCTCATACATTTTTTAAAGGGTTTTAATTATTTCTATGCCATTCCTACCACTTTTTCTAAGAGTTACAGAAATACACCAACTGAAGTGCCAGTAATGTATGTCTGGATGTGCTGAATCATATCTGAAATTTTGCTATAAATAAGTATAGTTATAGCTGCATTTGTCATGAATATGCACACTTATACTTCACAAATACAGAGTGCCAAATTCTATCTTTGGATTCAAGTTTGACATTCAAGTTTTGCTGGAATCTATCTTCTAAGTACAAGGAGATAGCGTAAGTGGCTTTGCCTTTTCTCCTGACAGAAATTGCAATCCCAGCAAGTTCAGCTTGCAGCGATAGTGTTAGGCATGTTGGTCTACAACAAAAGAGACATCAAATAGAATACTGTCTTGGTGTCCAGTAGTCAGTTCCCAGTTTGAGGGACCATTATGTTGTATTTCCTGCTACCGTGGGCATTTACTTAGTCATACAATGAGAACATAATTTCAGTTAAAAGCAAATGTAAGAGACTCATGACCAGCTCCCACAACTCAGTGTATTAGGATAATGTAATAAAGCCTGAGTTTAAATCCATTCATACTAAGGGCTAGGACTTGTGACAACCATCTTTCCCTTATCAGTTCAGAAGACAGAATTCAGGATTTTGTGGATCACAGTCTGAGATTCCCTATTTTCTACATGCATCCTACAGGAAACTTAAGTGACCATGTGGAGATTACAAATGTGGCTGAATAACACCATGCTTAAAAAGTATGTGATATAATTATGATCATAAATCTACTTTGTGAATCCCAAATAATTTTTTCTAATCATTGAGTAAACTGTTAAATTGCCTCAGCATCAAGTGGCATAGCCCTTCCCAGGTTTCAGTCTCAACATTCATTTCCTGTGGGTATATTCTTGTTCACATAGTCAAAACAAAAACAGTGCTGTCTTTAAAACTAGACCTGTGTCTTTTTCCCAATTCATTAAGTGTACATAGATAGAATCAATGTAGGTAGGCATTCTTTTAAGCATAAATAACACAGAGACAAATAATTAATGACAAGTTCTCATGTAGCAGCTATGCTTTTCAGATTAATCCTTATCTCGTAAAACATACGTGTGGCACAATTTTATCAAACTTACTAAAGTCAATTATAAAGCACACACTATTTTTGGTGAAGCCAAATTTTCTGCCAGAGAATTCACCTAAGAGGTGCCTTTTCTATTCCAACACTGTTAAAGAATGAGTCAATTGTAAGTTTGTAAAAGACGAATTATTATTTAAGATAGAATGAAAATAAATATATTACAATAAAAAGACGTACATAAACAGACTTATTTCAATTGTTTCCATAGGTGTTCACAAGAAAATCTGTGTGGTTGTATTGCATTTTCATTTTTACAAAAGGAAAAAGGAGTGTTGTTTGTATACACTAGTTAAGTCAAATGGATTTAAATTTTCAGTTGAAACTGATTTAATGATGTTGGCATTTCATGAGTTGCTCTGTCATAATGACAAAAATTTGATTACTGAATCCTACAGGACTCCCGTCATCATTTAATCATGCCAATATCCTAAGTAAATGGTTCATTGAAATTTCAGCCACATCAGAACTGAGCAAAAAACCTCACCACCTCTTAATCAAAAACAACATTAAATGGCTTCACATTCAGAATCAAATGCAAAATGCTTCACATTTTGCTTTAAAAATGTAGCTTGCATTTAAAATATGCAAAAATATTTTAAAAACAAGGAAATCTAACACCAATCACTGCTGGTATGTGCTGTAATTTCTACTTGCACATTCTCAGGTGGAACCTTACATATATAAAAACCAATTAACTCTTTCTTGCAGAATTTGTATACTAATCATTAAAACCTTCCTCACTCTAGTTTCCTTTTAACTTTTATCATTAAATTAATCTTAGGGTTTTTCCTTAATTTTAAATTATATTCAGTGGTAATATACAAAGAATTAAATACTAATTCTTTAACTTATGAATCAAAATACCTACAAAATATTGTTTACATATGTATTATTCAGCAAAATACCTGATCTGGAGGCCTTTTTCAAGTCAAAACTCTGCTTCAGGCATAGGTATACACTTCAGCAAGGTTTTTACTTAAATAAGAGCTGGAGGATCTGGCTTAAAGTAGTAAAATAATGAATTCTGCTAATTTCATATTCACAAAGACATTCAGGTCTTATAAATAATTTAGCCAAATCAAAATTACTGTTGGTGTATTAAAATTAATTAGAACAAGCGTAGGGAACAAAAGTATCACAATTACAATACTAAGATTGTTATAACCTTATCCCACTAAAGACTAACATTTACCTTATAAGATTATTGAGAAAATATTTATTTTAAAGAAGCAGGACATTGTAATGCTATTTTCAATTTTTTTAAAATTTAAATTAGTTTAAACAATCACCTTCACCAATCAAAACACAGAGAACACATTTTCTGCATTTTTTTAGGTATATAGCAGATCAGTTCTTTCCTGCTCTGCTCCTGACCCATAGGCTAAAAATGCTGTGCCATATTCAGTTCATATCCTTAAACATGCAGTCATCACAGCTGCATTTTGACTAATGGAGGACAATAAGCAGTAGTCTTTGATCCACTGTCCAAATGCTTAATTTCCCTTCAAAAAGAATAATAAATCCTTATCTATGAAAACACAGAAGTTTTACTTTTCAAAGTCAAATGCAAATGTGTTGAATTTGATCAAAAGAGTTTACACGAATGTTCATCAAACACTTTGAGTAAAAAAGGATAAGAGGGAAAAAAATAAAAATTAACTAGAAGGCTTTGTTTGAGAAGAATGCTGCAATACTTAAAGAAAAGTACAAGAATTTTATTAATTAAGTTAATAAAGTATATATTTGGAAACTAGTCAGTACATTTACACATTCCAAGAAAAATATCATTAAAAGTAGACAGAACATCCTAGCAGTGCAAAATAGCTTTTCAAAAAGATTGATCTTATGCATATTGGTTCTCCAAGCAAAGAAAAATATTGATATAGCCCCATGGCTGTAATAAAGAAAAATGAACATCATAATTGTGTATAGCAAGTATACTTCAAAAATGAGCACGTTTTTACATATTTATTGTGCCCTCATATTCATACTTAACATTCTTTTTGCTTTATTTTACGTGTTTCTTTTTGTCTAGTGTCTTTGTTTCCATTTCTGAATTCTTCAGCTCTATTTCCATTTCTATGTTCTGCATCTGCCTATTCCATGCTCTACTGAATTATAAGCTTGCTGTACATTCCTTCTTTGTTATTCTTCCTGTCCTTTTATGTTCCATCTTTTCCTACTTTACCATCAAGTGCAATGTACTGCTGTCCAGCTTTGCAGTTATCTCGCAATAGGTTACTCTGGTAAAGATCATCTCAAAAAGATCCAGTGGCAAACTAGATGGATATAAAATGGCAGCACATAATCTCAATTGACCTTACACAATGGGTAGTCAAACGTGAATAGGTTGAAAACAGCTTCATACACACAAAAGACTAAAGTAAGAAATAAAAGCTGATAAACCTGGTGTTGTTTTTAGTTGTAGTAGGTAACTATCTTCTAGACTTTGTTGTGGTTTTTAAATTTATGACCTGCAAAAGCAATTACAAAGCAACTACGCTTTAATGTTAAAGCTTGTGTGAACTTTCTAGTAAAATCTTAAGTGCTGATGTTACTTGATGAGCAGCATCTCTTCCATGAATAAGCAGACGAATTCACCTTTCTGTACTGTCAGTCTGGCACCTTTCACAAGCTTTGAGTTGCCTTTAAAATACAAAAATAAAGATTTCACTGTCAAAACAGGTTTGACCTGACAGATGGAGTGAGAGATTTCAGACCTGAAGACAGTTCATTGCCCTTCAGCAATCTCTCTCATCCAGGCTGAAACTGAAAGACAGTGGCATATTTAATTAGATGTTTTTGTAAAAAAAAAAAGAAACACAAAAGTCATCTATTGTCTCAGTCCCTTCCAAACACAAATAAAGAGAAAATAAAATACTACTGTATCCTGATTAGTATGTTTCCCACTTTTCCCCCTATTTTTAAAGTATCAGCTACGCTGAACGATATGCTTGGGCAGTTTATCTAATATAATAACAGTAAAGGACATCTTTAATATAAAATAAAATAAAAAAAAAAATTTTGGTGTTTTAAACAACAGATATAGTGCTATAAAGTTTTAAAATAGCTGTTTCTTAATTGTAAAAATGCTAAAGATGTAAAAAATATCTATGCATATAAAAGCCATATTAATTAAACTAAATATAAAAAATTAATACAATAAATCAATTTAATGAATTAATGATTTAATGACAGCAAAATGATCATGAGCTAACAGCTCATGTAATATTTTCTTATGTTGTCTTCTCTATTGGTTTTTTTAAACTATATATGTTCCTGTTTATTAAAGTTTTTATTGAGAAAATTTATATGTTCTTAACGATTACTAATATAATTTTGGATTTACCAGGATGGATAGAATCGGCTCATTTTTTTTACTGGCAGGGTTCAAAGTTGTATTAAAAATGCATATATGTTCATTCAGCGTGACACAAAAATTCAGCACAACATATTCCAGCCCTGCCAGAAAGGAAGCAAAAGAAAACCTGAGTAATTTCAGGCTCACTTTTGTGCATCAGTCTGGTATATACAATTCTGATTTTTCTCTACCATGACATTAACATTCAAAAAACAAATCAATCAAACAAAATATTGTATGAGTTCATGGATGAGAGGCCCTGGTTTGATTCCACTATTTTATTAAGAGTTTAAAGGAGAAGTGGAAATATAAATTCTTCTGGTAGAAACTCAGATATTCCCTCACACTATCCAACTATTCAACCTGGCCTCTTGAGCAAAGACAATCTAAGAAATTATTCTGACTTTTCCCCAGGGAGGAGCAAAATCACACTGTTTTTCCGAGTGACTTTCCAATGTAGATTATGGGAACCTTATTATCTTCACCAGTATGTAGTTAGCTGATCCTCTGGTGCTAATCAGCCAAGTGACTTCTGTTAAATTTGCATACCCGTATTTCTGTGCCCCAGCATCAAACACTTTCAGTAGGCTTTAGCAGTCCATCATACCTTTCAACCCTTACAGATAATAGCAAAGAGGATATTGTAAATATAATGGTTTTTTCTTCACATTCTAAAAACACATTAAATCTTGGAAGAAGGAAAATAATTACTTCAAGATAAATAGAGATTTGGGAAAATTAAGAATGATGAAACTGTTTTTAAATGTATTTACGAAACACAAAGATTATGTTCTTTACCTTCTAATAGCATCAGATACTTCTGAATTTGAAGTTGAGTTGTGCTGTACAATGGGACTAGGTGGTACTAGGTATATCCTTTTCATTAATGTATATCTGCAGAACAGAGGCGATATATATTATTTCTGAGATCTATAGAGATCCAGCTGTGCAGCATATACAAAAAAAAAATTCTGTATTACAGATATCATTAGAAAAGATTATCCCTATATTTAAACACTATTTCTTATACAGGTTCATTAAATTTCAGTGAATATTATCCTAAAAAAAATTCACAGTTCTACCTTATTCTGTCATCCCAAATGGCTGGGTATTTATATAAGAGAGTAGTTCTGAGAAGCACAAGACTGAATAATATTAATTCTACAGCACCTAAATAATATTAATTCTACAGCACTTCATCTCAGAATTTATTTATATTGCCTTAAGTCATCACCTATATGTTATCTTTGGTTACCTTTTTCAGTAAAAGTCTAGTTTTCCTTTTTCAAATTCTATTTTTGTATTTTTAATGGATATTCCTTGGAGTCTACTGGAAGGGTCCTGGTACTTGGCTTTGCTGACTAATGAAACGTAAACAGAAAATGTCAAAATAGAGACTAAACAGTTTCAATATATTGACAATTATGCCAAAAAAAATGTTTTCAATTGTATTTAGTGTAACCAGTACCAATGTTCTGATTTATTACATCCATAATATTTTTACTTTGATTTCTAAAGTTATTTTGACTTTGCAAAAGTGAGAAAGTAACTGCAGCTCTTATGCCTATATTCTCATATTTCAATCACTGTAAAATCATTAACTGCAGGTGGCATGCATAGATCCCATTGAGAAATGTTAAATTCTTTTTGTTACATTTTAAAAAAATTAAATAATTTCATACAAAACTAAAATTTTTTCTTTCAATTTCAAAGAAGAAAACCATTAAAAACTTGTTATCGCTCCTTTCAAAATGCAGGTAACGTATAGTATTTTTACATGCTATTCAGTTGGAAGGACAACACAGCCAGTATGTTCCCAAATTCTATTTGTGGCCCTACTTACCCCACCAGTGAGGGGTTATTCCCCTTCAGGCTTCCAGTTCCCATTACTGAAATTATTTCGATCTTCACACATCAGAATTAAATACTATACATCAGGATTGTAAACAATCCAGAATCCTTACAACTTCCTTTTACTTTAAGAAAAGACTGGATGTGGCACTCAGTGGTTGACAAGGTGGTGTTAGGTCATAGGCTGGACTCGATGATCTCAAAGGTCTCTTCCAATCTAATTGATTCTGTGTCTCTGTGATACTGGAAGGCTTGCTGTGTCTAGAGTAGGCTGGTTAGTTGTTAGCATTGCAAGAATTGTATCAGGCCAACACTGAGATTTAATGTCCCAATGGAATACAAGTAGCCAAAGCTTGTGTAATATCAGTGCAGTGATATTGCTAATATTATGATTATCACATATGGAACTGTCATATATACTAGAAGGGGAAAAAAAGAGAAAAAGACAATTGTATAATAATAGGAAAGATTGATACAAAAATCCCATTGAAGGCAAAATATAAATTAATTTTCATCTGCAATTACTTTTTTATTTTATAATGTGATCTTTCACATGAAGTGAAACTTTAGAGAATGTAGCTATGAATTTAGGTATGATAGAAAAAATAAAAGAAGGATTGTAATAAAAGCCTATAAAATATTAAGTGAACCACAGATGGCATTCAACTTAATTCAGGAACAGCAGAAAAACCAATAAAATTCCAACATAGATAGAAATAAATGTAACTTTTATTACATGACAGAGACTTTCCATGTAGTTCTTACTGTTTAAAAAACTAATATCTTATTAGCATTTAGAGAACATTTATGCGCAGCTACATTAACTTATTAACTAAAAAATTTATGAGATAAATCCAGCATAGAAATCAAAATTTGACTGACAATATTAAAGGAAAAATTCCTTTATAAGTAGTACTGAGCTCCCTCCATGACTTCCCAGCTCTCCCCAGGTGAGAGAAAGATGGGTCTTAGTTTTAGGTACTTCATCACTCTTCATTGAAGTGCATGCTGTGGGTTTGAAACCAATTAAGTTACGAAAAGTTTAGGAACTCAGGACTCCCATTTTCCAATTAAGGCCTTAGACAGCTAAATAGTTTATGAAAATATTTCCCTCATCTATCTGAGCCCTTTCCTTGTGTTTTCTAAAATAGGAGAGTGGTCCAGCTGCCTGTACCCAAATGGTAATGGGACACAGCCTCTGAAGAAAGTATTACACCATGAATCTCCATTTCTCAGAGATGACTATTTCAAGGTTTCATGTCAGCACCTTACTCTAAGAAAGTGACAATATTTCCAATATACTCCTTTTATTAGTATTCTCTGTCTGTTTATGCAACATTCCATGATGTGTCAGCTGTTTTAAGTCCCATTACACAAAGCCCAGAAATCTCCTCACATGTCCTTCCCCAGCAACAGTTGCACTGATTGCAGTGGGTAGTCCTGCACTACAAAAAAGGCAATGCTATTAAAACTGTGATGAAAACTGTCTAATCCATTTAATTGAGCCTGCTCTGAATGAAAAGAAGACTCAGTTAATAGAGTTAAGAAGGCAACCAAAGGAGCACAAACCAGGAACTGGAGCAGGCTGAAGACATCAGCTTCTTCAGTGCCGTTGCTACAGAGGATGACTAATGCTCTCACCTGGCTGTGAGTTACAGCTTCCAGACGAGTTGACTGGCCATGTCCCAGCTCCATGCCACCATATGGTCCAGACACATATAATCTGAAAAATACATGTGCATCTTGCTCTGGTTGCCTTATGACAGGAGACTGAACAGGCTTGGTTTAGAGGACACCCAGCTGATCAAGACAAAAAACAGATCCACTTTTTAGATGCAGCATCTGAAGTGTAACTCTTCAAAATTAAAAAAGAAACTACAATAAATAATTTTTATTTAATTCCAATATATGGGCTTCCAAATAAATTTGATCTCTTGATTTTCAGCTTAGTGTCTAAATCTGAGTTTATGCCAGAAGTCTTTTCTATAAATCTCATGATATCTGTAGGAAATCAGAACAGGAATCTAGAAACTTTGTAATAAGGTGTATTTTACCCATTACTTCCTTACAAGCTTAACAAGAAATTTGAAAGTGAAATAGTCTTTTCCTTTAGCCTGAAATATCCCCAATGAATGAAATATATTTTTTTTATCTTCTAAACATGAATATTAAATCACTTAGTTTTCTAGTGCAAGTCAGAGAAGTAATAAATTCAGCATGAGAAAACTAAGTACTATGAAAATTTGGTGATGAGGATAAATGTAAAAATAATCTGAAAAATACACTCATTTTCAGATTTAAATCATATACATATATTTTCATAACCGTGTACATTTTATTTACTTAAAATGTAAATAATTAAATCCACATAATCTGAATTCAAGCATAAATTACAACAGATTCATTATGTTGCCAATTATTTTTGAAATATGTCATAGCTCTGACCATGTATTTTTTAATAACCTGAAATATACCCTAGCCACATCTTTAAAATGTATATTTAAAATTAATTTTTTAACTACCTCTTGCTTTTTTTAGCTTAGCTCCTCTGGAAATTGTGTATAATAATCCTAAAATGGAAACTATAAATAATTAAAATTTAAATTGTAAGTAATTTCTGGAACACTCTCCTCTTTTAGTAATTATAAGTAATTTTAGAGTGGATCAAGACTAGCCCAGGGGAGAAAGACTTGGGAAAGTTTGTGGACACTCTCAACATGAACATGGCAACACATGATTGCAGCCCAGAAGCCCAGTTGTATCCTGGGCTGCATGCAGAGCAGTGTGGGCAGCAGGATGAGGGAGGGGTTCTGTCCCTCTGCTCTGCTCTGGTGAGACCCCACCTGCAGGGCTGCATCAGCTCTGCGACCTCCAACACAAGACAGACATGGGCCTGAAGGGGAGAGTGCAGAGGAGAAAGAGTTGCTCACAGGGCTGGAGCACCTCTCCTAAGAAGACAGGCTGGGAGAATTGGGGCTGCTCAGCCTAGAGAGGACAAGACTTTGAGGAAACCTTAGTTCACCTTCCAATACCTAAAGAGACTACAAGAGAGCTGGAGAGGGACTTTTCACAGGGATCTGTAGTGATAGAACAAGGGGGAATGGCCTTTAACTGGAAGAGGGTAAATTTAGATTGTATATGAGGAAGAAATTCTTTACTGGGAGGGTTGTGGGGCACTGGAAAAGGTTGCCAAGAGAGGTTGTGGACTCTCCATCCTTGAAAGTGCTCAAGGTCAGACTGGACAGGGCTCTGAGCAGCCTGGTCTAGTAGAAGATTTCCCTGCCCATGCCAGATCCTTGGAACCAGATGATATTTAGGGTCTCTTCCAACCAAAACTGTTCTATGGTTCTATGATTCTAATTTGATAATTTTAAAAGACAAGTGTTACAATGAAGGTCCATTCTTTTTTTTTTTTTTGCTAATTTTAAATAAAAGTAAAAATGCTAATAAAGTCTTCCTATCATCCACTGAAGATATTCAACCAGGTAAAAGTATTTATAATATAGTAACATATTAATATAGAACTTAAATTTTAGATGTACTTTAATGGTCTCCCTTCTATATGACCTATTGCCTCCTTCAAATGGAATATACCAAATAACTTTTAAGTGATTGGTTTATAAAGTTAAAAAATAGACCTCCAATTAGAACCCTAAATCCTGTTCATTTAAATCTGAATTATACATGAGTGTTGTAAAGCTGATGCAGTTACTATAGGCAGCTGTAGACATTTTGTCTCATTTTTTTCCACATATCATAATTTTTTTAAATAGAGGTTCTCCGATGAAACAACCAGCGTAATTTTACCTAAGTAGTGGCAATATAATACATGTCATCATGAAACTGTAGAAACTGTTGCCTTTTACAGTCAAATTTTGAAGAAATCACAGAAATTTTAATTAAATCAGCAGGGTGTCTTCTGAAGTACCTAGACACTGCTGTGAAACATTTTCATAAAGTATTTAAATACTAGCAAATGGTGTGAAACCATCAAGTCACTTGATTTAGAACCCTGAAATACTTCCAAGTGGTAGTAATTTCTGCCTACCGTAAGTCTTGTCCAAATTCACATTCCTTATGTACAAGAGGCTGAAGTGCTACAGAGTAAGCTGCTTTGAATTACCAATACTCAATAATTATGTGAATTCATTTTGTAAACTCGTCAACTAGACATCAGTTTTGAAATACACTCAAATGATACTTAACACCGTCAAAATACTCTTATAATAAAATCGGGTTATTTATGCATTTGTTCTAAACCCAAAGGAATGCAATTATCTTATAAGCTGTTTTAACTCTAACTCTAAGCAACATAAATTATTTTTTTTTAGTTATTCAAGTAAGCACTAACAAATAGGTAATTATGTTTGCACAGTCCATTTTTTTATACCACAGGTAACTGTGTTTAATTTTTCTAGTTCTCATATTTACTGTGAAACTCTAATTTTTTGGGGAAGTTGTTTTAGGAAGAACATATGATATTGTGTTATTATCATGAACTGCTGATGGACATACATTAAGAAAGACTGGGAAGATTCATAGATAAATGAACCTAGTTAATAATTTTTCCAATAATTCAAACAGCTCACAAATTTAGAAATTTATTTATTGGGTGATTCACTATTTGCAATATGGCCAATTACAATATAGATAAAAGAGTATTGTAAAAACAAACTTGACTTTCTAAAGAAAAAATATTAGGAGAGCTAAAAAGAATTATTACTCACAAATGGAAAGTTTAGTAGGCTGAACAAAAATGCCAAACACATCAAATTAAAAATGCAATCAAACTATAAAGGTTAAACATATGCCAACCAACAAAGATATCTGCTCTCAGTAACTGTGAAAATAGTTACAATATCGTGCCAAATCACACTATAGAAGCAATGACATCTCATGCAGGTAATAAAAATAATATTGTAAAAGCTAAAAGCATGTTGCTCTTCATAAAATAAAAATACTGCCTGAAAAAAGCTTTTAAAAAGGAAGATATTGGTAAGTCAGAATATGAGTTCATCAATATATCATAATCATAAGTCTTAATCTTTTCAGAAACTATTGCAATAGACTATATCAATAGTAAATATAAAATGCAAACTAAATGTTTGTGAAGAACAACCAGATAGCCCAGTTTGAAAGCTCCTTTGCAAAAGACCTACCAAAACCAAAATTATGTGCTGCCCTGTCTGATCCAAGAAATCTGATGTCTTTATTAGATTCATTTCTGTTTGACTGGTATCATGTAATTTCCTTCTTTTGGACTCCCAAACTGGACCTATCACTTTTGGCAGTCCAATGCACCGTTTGTGAAATTGAATCCTTCAGTCTGTCTCCAAATCTCTTTTAGCTCTCATCACAAGTGTATGTATAGATATCCAATATGGGCATGCAATATGGGACAGCTGGGAAAGAAACTACAGTGGGTGGATGTCTCTCTGCTCCTTTGGACTATTTTTTAAACTCAAGCCAGTCTACCAAAAATTTCAGCTCTTCTATTTTCATAACTCCTACACATAATTTTTTTAATAGCCCACACTTATTTGGTTCCTCTCAGAAGAAGAGTCAAAGTGGTCTGTAATTGTTAGCTGCTGCAGCTACTTAAAGTTATTTATAAATCCTGGTTCATATAAACAAGTAATTGGGTTCACTTCTCTGCCTCCCATCTATGAGATACTAACAGTTTCTGAATAATATGAACTCTTTTGTGTACCCTAAAATGTTAGTGTTCTAGGAAAAAAAATTATCTGGTGTTTTGACACTTGCACCCCAAATAAATCAGGATAATGTCAGCAGGTCAATAATCAACAGGTATAAATCTCTCTGCCTTCTCTCATCTCTCATTTACAAGCTTTCCAAGGCTACAGTGGTGAGTGTGCCCGTTCCAGGTCTACTCTCTAGAAGAGGTAAATGCCCTGCCAATGCAATCACCAATATTGGACCTCTCCCTTCACTGCCTCAAAAATTACTGTATTAATGAGGGATCTACCACAGATCGATCACGACAAGGTGCTAAGGTGCCTCTTCATCGAAACTGCATTCTTGCAAAAGGAAATCTCTGCTATTTCATTTGGAATGCATCTCTTCAAGCAAAAGATATATTGGATTCTAAATGCTGAAACAAAAATAGGTCATTCTTTATCACCTGCAATTATTTTGTAACTGTAACTATTATTTTGTAATCATAGAATAATTTAGTTTGGAAAATACTTCTAAGGTCATCTAGCTCAATTGTTAACCGAGCATGACCATGTTAATAAAAAAATATATTCCCAAGTGCCACATCCATATGTTTTTTGAACACTTCCAGAGTCATTGACTCCACCTGTTCCCTGGACAGCCTATTCCAGTGCCTGATCACCCTTTCAATGAAGAAATATTCCCTAATACCTAATCTGAACCTCTTCTGGTGCAACTTTTGGCTATTTTTTTACAATTTTTAAAGTCTTAACACCTTTTAAGACTAGCTAATATTACAATTTGTGTCTGTTGTCTCTTCTCCTTTAATCGGGTATCTCTATTAACAACCAGGATCCATCCGTTTCCCTTATTAGGTAGTTGAAAAGCTGTGGTGTCATCCCTAAGCCTTCATTTTTTAAGGCTGAAGAAACCCCAGTCACAGTCTGTTTTCACACATCATGATATCCAATCCTCAAATCATAGTAACATAATAAACTGAGCTGTTTTCCCAGCCCTCAGAAAAGATAATCAGAACAAGACAGGATCCATTTGCTTATTAATTCTTAGAGAGCACTGTTTCATAACCATATACCCTTGACTTTACCCCATGAACCCAAATGGGAACAATAGGATTTGTAAAAACCCTTTTTCTTATCAGTGTAACACCAAAAAAAAGTTTTTATTACCCATTTTATGACAAATATTCATCCTAGCAGTATTTGTTTAAGGAATCAACACTAGCAGAACAGATTTCTTCAAAGGGAAATCATTGTATCAGTAAATTATTAAATTGATACAGCAGTTGAACAAAAGACATAAGAGGTGAGCTTGTGTCACGTGCTTAATAACTCTCTTGTCCTTCAGAACAAAGGCAAAGGTTGCCTCTTTACAGAAGACCTAGAATTTGGTTCTCCATTTTACTTCTGTAATGCTTCCCACCCCCACAGTAATATGAATTGCAAATCAAATGCATTAATTGGGTGCAAAGCCTGACACTGCAAACTGTGGAGGATTGCTTTAGATTTAAATTATGTCAAGGAACTTATAAAAAAAAGTCTAATAACTCCAAAAAGGGATGTCAGTAGTTACAAAATCAATTTTTAAAAATATTTGTCATACCTTGATGGATTCATATTCGAGTTTGGCAGCAATATTAAGTTTGATCAATTGAGCCATTACAAATTTTTATTAAAAATTTTAATAAAATAAGAAATAAAGAGCCAAACCATGAATAGCAACGAGAAATACTGTTAAAACTATACGATGTATTATCACCAAAACAACTGTATACCAGCATCTGTATCCAAGACAAAATGTAGGCTAAAAATCATGTTATTAAACACTAAATTAATAGAAAATCTGTAATCAAAGGAGCAGAGTAAAAGCAATTTTTTAAAATTACACTTAAAATGGAGCTTGATTATTTCACAAAAAGGATTCTAATCTCATGGTTTTATATGACAGAAGAGAACTGGTAACACTTGTCAACATCAGTCAGCAGCTGAATGTCTTCCCATTTGCTTTTGCTCAGATGTTAAGTGTATTCTTGAAAGTTTTGTTTATCACAGAAAAAGAATTTAAAGAATTAGGTACTTAAAGAATTAAATAATTATGTTACTAATGAAATATTTTTAATGATAGATATGAAAAGCCAGTACAGTGCAATGTTCCTTCTATAACAGCATTTTCATAAGTGTTTCTGCTTTAGGAAAATCATGCCATGACTGAAGACTTTCATATGCTTAGTTCAAGAAAATCTAAGTTTCAGAAGTAGTGGTTTGAACCACTAAAATAATTTCATGTCCTTTAGAAGAAAGCCTGGCTGGGCTACTTCCATGCTTCATCTTATTAAAGAGTATCAGACAGTTCTCATATTTTGGAGGAATAAAAAAGTTTTGTTCAATAAATATATCTGCTCAGTATACAGAAAATACATAAGGAAGCAACTGTGGAAAACTCTTAAACACGGTGGTGTATAACACTGAAATTTGCAGATCTGAACTGAAGTTTTACTAGACTAGCTTGTAACTGTTTCTCTCCACTCAAGGTATCATACTGAAAAAATATGTTACTGAAACTAGATTTGACATGAGTAAGAATAATAGGCATTTTGGCAAGCTAAGCTGCTTCACTATGGCTTCACCCTAACAAATGCCTCTGATCACAAATTTTCAGAATTGTTTCCAAATTTAGAATTCTAAATAAAGTAATATTTTTGTAGTTGTGGACAGAAATGTTATACTTTATCTTCAACTGGATAAAATATTGAGTATTTTCATTAAAAAGCTAGTATTTAAACAATTATCCATGTATGTGGCCAGATCAGTAAAACAACTCAACTGTAGTTTTTCCACAATCACTCAGAAATCTTGCCTAAAACAGAACATACCAGCTCATCTTTTGCTAAACATATCATATTTGTGATTCCTTATTCTGTGATGCATAGAAATTCAGTTTCCAGACAATTCAAAGTGATAAGCACTTTCACTTAGGCTAAATTTAACATTACTTCTACCCAATTAGAATATTTGTATAAAAATCAAGCAGCTCCAAGAATTGTTAATAGAATTTCAAAAACAGAAGAAAGCAGGTTATTCATTTGTCTGCTACATTTAAGTCCAACATTACACTCAGATCGATGAACTAGTCAGCACATTTTTTCAGATCAGAGAGAGTCTAAATGTTAGTACCACAAGATGCTGAGACAATTCCATCTCTTAAGTTACCAAACATATGAATGTGGGAAATTTTTTGTTTGGGGATGTTGGAATTACCCATCATTAAGTGAACAACTTATAAATATGATTCAGTCTGCATGTATATTTCTTATTATAATTACCTTAATTTATCATTTAAATGATTTTTTAGACTGAAGATATGCTTACAGTATTGATCACATGATTTCCCTCTGAGCAAATAACCAGGGCCTTCATCAACTAATAAAATACATGTATATTACTCATAAACACCTTACCAGAACCCAAGGACTTTAATACATTGTGACATCTAATACTGTACAAAAATTTTAAAGAAAAGCTTACCATTATACTAATGAAGTCTAAAACTAGACTGTAAAATGGTGCCATAATGGTGTCTCAAGCAATTTCCAAAATATAAACCATTACTAAGATAACAAAGGCAAGGACCAAGGAAAAAAGATTCATGCTGATGACCAGAAATACCCTAAATATTTCCAAATATACAGCCAACTACTGTAATATGAGACAATTCCAACAGAAAAAAATTGGTGTTTAACATGGTAATTTCCAAGGATTTCTGTTTTAAGATTATCAAAGTTGTCAAAATAAATTTTGTAACATGTAGACTCTTTTGCTGTCCATGTCAACAACTAGTGAATTTCAATTACAGATAGTAAAAAAAAGTAAATATAAATTGCTCTGTCACTTGCAAAGAACTTGTACTATTGCTCTTGTTCTGTCACTTGTACTCTTGTATCTGTGCTTATTTCTTCACATTACAAAATTGTACACATTACAAAGTAGCACACCCAAACATTTATTCTTCTGATGCTTAAATTTTTCACTTACATATTACTCAGAGGAAGTTTGATAAGAACATACCAACAGAAAACATCTTTTCCTGTATCAAAGCTACATTAAATCTTCATGCTCATTAGGTAATTTAAATGAGCAATCAGAAGTCATCCACTTTATTACTTAATAATTAAAAATAATAATTGGGGAACTGTATGTGAAATGTAAAAGTTAAAAGCTGAAAAAATAAGGGAGGCTAAAAGAAAAAGGGACATTTTGCCCAATGTAATTTAAACAGACCTGCAATATGCATAAAAAATTTTTACACTTTTGTTTTCTTCCCACTGTGCCCAAAATTCAACATGAAAAAAAGCAATATGCATTTTGATAATGCACAAATTTTATCTATCCAATGCTGCAGGTATATTTTCATAATGAAATCAGTTCAGGTTAGTCAACAACACACAGCAGCAAGGCTTCATGAGTGTTAATTAGAGTAGCTGCTAAGACACAAAAACAGTTATTCACCACAAATTAGAAAAAAAATGTTTAAAATGGCAACAAAGAACAACAAAATTTAAATTATAATCAAAGAACTTTTTGATAAAATAATGTCAGTGATACAGCACTTGAGATGAGAAATAGAAGGCGGTACACTAAACACAGGAAAATAATAAAATTCTTGAATTCCTTTCAATCAGAAGGAACACATTGTCTAGGGGTTTTTTATTAGAAAAATTAGCATTCAGTTTAATCCTACTATGGCACCAGATTTTTTACCTACAGCAAGAAGTCTTGTAATATGTTTCATAAGCCTACCAGTTGCAGAATATGAGACCACTGAAAACTTATAAAATGAGGAAGCTGAGTAAAATAACCATCAGATTAATTCTGACTAATAAAAAACTCCAGATTCAATAAATATTGTAGCATGACAGGCAGACAAGTTAATCACAGTGTCATAAGAAATGCTATGAACCTTGACTATTTAGATTGAATGCTGCCGTTTGTAAGGATGCATCTAATCACAGGAGATCCATCTTCTTTCAGCTCTCAGAGCCGTCAAAGATCTGAGCCATGATGTAAAATGAGCTGAGATTTCAGTGTTGAAACCAGTTCACATTATGAAACTTCTAAAAAATCACTGTCCTCAAAGGTAGGGCAAGTTTTTGTTGATTACGTTGGCTGCATTGTGGGATTAAAAAGCTGTAGTACACTTGGTAAGGATTCACAGGGCTTGCTTTAACTCCCAAGTTCTATTTCAGTGTAGTGTGTTAAAGGGAAACACCTGAGAGAAACATGATGAGACTAAGCCTCTTGAAAGTCCAAACACATAAGCTAATTTCTCTTAAGAAGGCATTGTTTTGAAAATCATGCAGATTTCTAAAATACAGAATGGGACTCCAAGTTTAATCTTTCCATATCCAGCAAGTAATTGTTGTACAACATGCTTCCTGTAGAATCTGTTCTAGAAGCTTCCTCCAGAACAAGGTCTTCTTGATCTACTCATCTGATGGACTTGCAGTAGTCTGGAGTCCATCTATGGGAGACAAAAATACCAAAAAAAGAGGCAAAGAGGATTTTGAAAGTGTGTAATGTTTGTAACGGGTTGTTCTGGCTCAGAAGATCTTTGAAGAAGTTCCAGAAGTTGCTTACAATCACAAACATAGGTTTCAGCTGCCTAATCACTGTGCCTACTGCACTTTGAGATACTTATGGAATCTGAGCCACAGGACTGGTGGGCTGCATGACTTCTGGAGCCTCATGTCACTCTGGAGCAGAAGCTGGAAATCAGGCAGCATAAGCCAGAGAATTTCAAATTGCAGTGGATTTCTATAAGAACCTCATCTCAGATGTCTATGCTGTCAGCAATAACAAACTGTTCTGATAAAATATTCAGTATGTGCAAAGATGCCTCAGTAGCGAGGAAATAAATACAAAAGTTTTACACAATAAAAAACACAGGAAAACAGCTTGATTCAGCTGGCTGACTGAGGGGAACTGAAAGGGAAGTATATGCTATGCCTGTTTTATAGTAGCATTAACACTGAGAACAGGAAAAGTGCTTTGGGAATGTTCAAACATCATTCTCCAATGCCTGTGTACAAGGAAATTATGACAAGAAAAGTGGAGGTACTAAAACTGCTTCCATCTAAGAGGGAATGGTGGATGGCTGACAAAAGTCACCTTGAGGAGATGTCTTAGCTTGACCACAAACTCAACATGAGCCACAGAAAGTATCACTGTGACTCAGCTGTGATGTTAAAAATAAATGATGGGAGCTGAGATGCTTCTTTTTTACAATACATGTGTAACATATGGACGAGATAAGGAAGAAATATGACTCCACAGCTAAAAGCTCCAAAAATTGCACTTACATACTTTCTCTCAAAAGAGAAATAAATTGCCTGAGACATACAGAAGTTAGTGTAGCACAAGCACTGGTGGTTTTTCAGTGTTTCACAAAACCAAAAGGAATATGTTAGCAGGGTTGTAAAAATCAGGTTCCAAACTAAAGAATTAATTTAACAGGCAAGCCTACTCAGTCTGTAAGGCTTTCAATGGCCAGTTCTGTGGAAAGCAGGAGAGCAGGGGCACCATATTCAAAGAACAAAACATGCTGAAATTGTAAAAGGGTCTCTGCAAATGGGACAGTAAAATTTTCTGTGGCAATGTACTGGTTTAAGGTCTGCAAATCTGAACTCTTCAAATATTGTCATCAATATGAAAGCAAAAAACCTAACTTCTTAAGAAACACAAGCCCTGAGAGATATGTGGCAAAATAACATAACAAATTTCAGTGTAATGTTATTTTTTATTTGTAGCTTTTAGGAACATTGCTGCTGCCAGACAAAAACCCTCAACATATGGATAGATCTGAGAAAAAACAGTCATTTAGAAAGACTAAGAAAGAATCATTAAGTCATGTTGAAGTTAAATAAGTGAGAAGAACATTTTTTTGTCCTCCCTTCAAGACTTCTTTATTATAAAGGCTTTCCCAAAGACTCTCTAAAGTGTAAAGATTCTGATAATTTAATAATTAGAGGAAGGATACTAAACATAAAGGAAAAGGTATTTAATTATCTCTGACTTAAATTGAAGATTTCACAAAAGAAAAAAATTTCCATTAGCATCCTGAGAAATTAAGAGCTTTGTCTAAATAAGTAGAACTCTCCTCTTTCATTTTACTTTATTTCTCTGGTGATACACCACAAACTCACCAATTGGCTTACTCTACTTTTTATTTCCAAACTGAACAAGATCAAAACCAAACAATAACAAGGAACAACAATTGATTCAAGGAGAAAACTGGCTGAACTTAAATCATCTATCTATTCAAATATAATTTTAAATTTCAATAGTTCATTTTAAATCTTAGTGTATTTCACCAAATTATAAAACTCATTTAAAAAGATGTGGGATCATACCCCTAAAGCCTGTCTGACATGACAGATGAGTCAACAGTGAAATATATTGCCCTCCAGAATTCAGCTGCATTCTATTTGTGTTATTTAACAAAGTTATCATGATTCCTAGCAGAAGCAAGGTAAGCTGATCAAAACAGTTAGCAAGACAATAGGTTTGTGGATTGCAGTCCATATTAGATGTTGTGTCCAGTTCTGGGCTCCTCAGTCCAACAGTCCTTGCTTACTGGAGCAAGGCCACAAAGACAAGGAAGGCCTTGGATCTCATATATTCCATATATAATCCATGTACTGGATTATGAGGAGAAGCCACGGTAATTGCTACATGTGGAGACGAGAAGGCTCAGGGGGATCTTACCAATGTGTGTAAACTCCTGAAGGAGGGAGTAAAGTAAACAGCCTCTTTGCAGTAGTGTCTGGCTACAGGACAATGGGTATGAACTGAAAGATGGGAAATTTCTCTTAAGCATAAGAAAAAGCCTTTTTTACAGGAACATTGGTCAAACTCTGGTAGTGGCTGCCCAGAGAGATAGCAACACCTCCATGCTTGGAGACATTCAGAACTGACTGGGTATGGTGCTCTAGTTGACCTGTCTCTGAATAGGGGTTTGGATGACCCCCAAAAGTGCCCTTCATTTTAGACAATTCTGATTCTATGCGGTTTTGTATCTATGACAGATTCTCAAAACTCATTTCTTCTTTCTTTCCCTTTCAACACACACTTTTCTCCCAAATACAGGTTAAACTAAATCAATAGAAAAGTACTTGGATTCTTTTTCATGTTCTGTGTCGGATATTAAAATGTCCTTTCTAAAGGCTGTGTTTTCTAAATAAAAAAAATAAATAATTATGGTAAGTCACCTTCCTCAACCCCTAGCCCTACATATCCATTTTCTTTGAAATTCCTCTTTCTAATACTCCTTCTTCCTTTTACTTTCTTGAAACTCTTCTTCTTCCCACAAGTGTAAGTTTCCTTTGGACCTTCTGAAGATTATCCATAACTCACAACCCATTCAAACATTCAAATACTTCTTTCCCTCTCTTACATTGTTAATGACATTGATTTTAATACTTAATTTTCAGTCATTTTTCATTAATTTTCATTCATTAACTCTCTTCTCTTTTTTGATATTGAAGGTCAGCTAAGAATTCCTTTTAGTTCCACCCATTACAGCCTCAACATATAATTTCCTAATTAACTTTTCTATCTTAAACACATAAATGACATAACAATACTTTATACTATTCATAACTGTTATCAAGAGTTCAGTCTTATATCTAGTCTTTCACCCAGAACAATGATGAATCTTAGAACCTGATCAGGCAGAGAAGAACATATGTAAAAAGAAACTGATCTTCTTCTATGAGTCCAGCATTTTGCAAGCAGATTGCCTTGTCTTGTAATATGAAGAGAAGATTTAACAGAAAGCAGCCTTTATAAATTTACAACTGAAAAATACCTGGTTTTAAAAGGGATTTTGTAATCTAGGCTTAAATCAGCCATTTCACTCTGACAGTGCTACAAACCTGCTCTAGAATGCTTTAGGAAGTACCTTCTGTCTCCTTCCATGACAGAGTAACTTCTAATAAATTGTCTATGTATATCAAAAAGAAAGGTGAATCATCTTCTGTGTAGCATAAGGAATCTAACATAATTTAGATGTCATAAAAAGTAATTAATAATGTACCAATTTTCTATTCTATTGGGATATAAATTCTTTGTATTGAACACCTCTCTTCCCAGCTTTTCTTCTTATTTTTTAATGTGGAATATTATTATGTACTTTGTTTTTCTAAGACCAAGAAAATGTATTTTAGTGATCTGTTTATCTTGAAAATTGCAAAATACAACTTTATGTGTAGGTAAGGGTACTATGGCAAGAAAAACACTTTCCAGAAACGTAGGGGGTTTTGGTTGGTTTTGTTGTTGTTGTTTGGGATTCGTTTTTTGCTTTTTGTGGGTTTGGGGGGGGCTTTTTAAATTTTTGTTTGTTTGTTTTACTTTTTGTTTGTTTGGGTTTTGAGGGGTTTTGGGGGGTGGGGGACTTTTTTGTTTGGATTTCTTTTTGGGGGGTGGGTTTCAATAAATAAATAAAGCTGCCTGGGACAGGTCCTAGCACTCCTGCCACAGTGTGTCAAGTTCCAGCCAAGAGCAAATATTTATGTCTGCATGCCACATTAAAACATCTTGAAGCAATAAAGCTGCGTTCAGCAGACGTTTGGAGCCATCTAGTGGAATTGAAGTCAGGTGAAACCTGGGGATCGTGGACATGAAATGCAGTCAGTTAAGCAGAAAAGAGAGAGATGTGCTTCACTTCTAGCAGTTGGTTTTGTTTTTTGTTTTTTTTCTCAAAGACATTATGAAACTTGACAGAGCTTTTGTTATTCAAGTTTAAGAAAAAAATAGTTTTGGAAAGAACTTAAAATTAATGTAAAATTTCGAACCTGGAGGATGCTCTGAGGGTTGATTTAGAAACATCATCCCCAGAAATATATAAATCCAGAGTAAGCAGGAAAGTGTACTGCATAGTGTAAGGCATGGCAGCTACAGGTATTAATTAAAGACCTACATTTTTTTCCTTATCTTCAAATTCTGTTGCTTAATTTGCCAGTGGTAGATATACAGTGGGCAAGAATTATTCAATTTAATACACACTTCCTTTCCTTGAAGAAGCAATTCACATCACATGTCAGGCACATTCTTCAACTTACACTTTTTAAATTGGCTCTTGATTTTAACACTGTGTGATTGCCTGATTATAGAAAAGTTAAATCTTTCAACATTAGCCTCATGGCAAAATTTCCTATATCACATCTGCACTTAGAGAATTACCTCAGCTTTGTATTTATTTATTTCTGTGTACAATTTAAACATTACTTGCTTTAGTGCCTAAACCTTTCTATAGAATTTATCACAATTATTTCAACTATCTCCTCAACAGAGTTTCAGATAAGATCATACAAATTTGTGCAGTTATCAATATACCCATATGCAGAGAGAATACACTCCATCCTCAGTGTCGTCTTCAAGGATAGAACAAATGAACAAATGCTACAGTTTTCAGAGTCCAAGTCTATTGTTTTTCAGTTAATGATAAGAACATATTTGGTCTTTCTTCACATAATAGATAAGTTTTTAGGTGGAGATAATAAGATAGGTCACAAAAACCATATTAGTTATAGAATGATACTGCAAAATCTGCAGAGATTTTTGATCTCTCTGTGTTTGTAACTTGCTAAAGTTATCTAAATGTACACAACAATGACTTGAATTATTAGGAGCTAAAATGAAAGCAATTAGATATTAGATAAACAACTTTTAAAAACTTCTACTGATAGTCCTTTCCCTGGTTATATAATTTTGAATTCTCATCACTTTAAGAGTTTCTCCATCAAGTATGTCTTAACATGGAGGATTGGAAAACAGCATAATAATATCTTTTCTTTCTTCAAAGCTCCCCTATTCTTGCACAGTTGAACTGCTACTGTCTTGCTGCATGGGAAGCATCACAAATCCAAAGAAGGTGGCTTTGACGGAATTTTATACACGTTACTGAGTAAGGGGTCTGCTGTTAAGGGCCATAGTCATAATACACCCCTTTGTACACACAGGAAGGGTGACAAAAAGCATGTGGAAAATACATATTAATTATTGTTCTGTTTTATTATTAGAATAATATTATAATATAAAAAAATTATGTAATATCAGACAGAAGTTTATAGGAAATAACATTTCATTGGCAGTTCACGGAATTAATTTCTCAAATGTCTATTCATAACACTGCTATTTTAGATAAGTTTGTGGTGCTTTGTGAATATCAGACTTTTTCTAAATAACCCTTGGATTAAGGGTCCTTTCATGTTATCTATGATGCTTAAACTTGCGTCCTATAAATTTTCTAAATATTATATAATGGTTTCTGTTTAAATTTCACTAACATAACTATGCATTGCAGTATATTGTCATTCTCAACTTATTTCCTTACTTAAGAATACTTTGGAAAAATTCTTACTGTCATACCGTACTAACTTAACTTCAATGCACGGTATCTAAATCAAGAAATTGACCATTCCAAATTCCACCTGGTTAGCCAGAGTTTCCCTACAAACATTCAGTCTGTAACTGAACCTAGACATTTGGAAGTTTGTATACATTAGAGTAGAAAACTTAAAACCAAGAAAACAGTCTGATTTATAACATATTTATTGATATTATGTGACTTATTACAAATAAATTGCCATCTGGAAAGCCCACAGATAGTACTGTGAATTATTGATTTAATCTGCAGAAAAAATAAATCGTACGTCATTAGCTCATGCAATGATGTATTTAAAATATTTTCTTCTCAAAAATATTTCTTAAATACTACTAGTCCCAGCGTCAAATACTATCTTTGTTCAATGCAATATGTTACTTGTCAGTATTTTGGAAAATTTGTCATACTTGAGGAATTCCAAGGCTTTCACTGTTTCATGTCTTCTGTCCTCAAAAGCCTGAGTCATATTCCTTCACCATTTGTCCAAAAGACATTTCTGTTTGGAAGTGGCTGACACAATTTAATCAACCAGAGAAGTCACTGTCAAGTGGCCTGATACACTCTCTCCCCTGAGAAAATAAGCTGCCACCACAACTTTTCCACTATCTGCTAAGCCAAGAAGTGAAAAATTGAGGCTTGGAATTAAAAAGGATTTCCCACATAGGAGTTCAAACCAGAAAAAAAAAAAAAAAAAGCAGATAAATATTTATAGTGATAGTCAAGTAACTCTAAAACCTACTTTCCTCACCTACTAAAAAGACATTGCAGGCACCATTTTGCTTTAATTTATGTTATATGAAGCTCTGGTATCATTAATGATACTGCAGTGATTGTCAACTTCCATGTAACTTCAATTTGTTCATTCAAATAAATTTGTGTTTATTGATGAGGACCCAGTAGAAACAAAGATAGGATGTTAGTGTAATGGCAAAGGTAGAAAAGCATAAATCTTCTCTCCAACATAAAATCTGTCCTTAGATGCAAAAGCTGCAAGTGTTACGTGAAAAGATGTAAATAATCAATGAGACAGTATTCTATACTGGTGGGATTCTATCAGCAAATAAGGCAAGGACAGACATAAAAATCTTAACACTCACGTTGTCTTAGCCTGGAGTCAACCTCACTAGCATATCCATACAAATAACCATGGGCAGAATGCCACAAAGCACAGTGTTCTATGTTCGTATCCATACCTAAACACACTTCAGAGGATATTCGGCTGTCCCCACTGGAACTGTGAATCTCAAAACAAGGACTTTGTTTGAAAGGGTGCCAACTGACATTCACCTGAAGTGTGTCAAGGACTGCACTAACAGATTGGAGATTTCATTCTGCCCCTTGCCAGTCCTCAGGGCCATGCCCTGGCCCGGTTCCATGCAGTGATGGTGCACACTAAGTGCTGTTACAGTTCTAGATGCAGTATGTGCTAATTGGTGGGCAATGGTGCAATTTAGGTCTACATTTTAGTCCTTTCATTTCCATTACAGCTACCCTTTTTCTAGTTTAAAGGACATTTGTGGAATACAACAAAGCTCTTAAAGTGGAAAAATATTGCAAGACAATTTACAACAGAATCCTGGTCCCTCAAAATATCCACACAAAACTTGCTACATTTACACTGCTGAATGAAAAAGTGGCAATACCCAGTCCCAAAATCACATAACATCATCTTCTAATTCATAATATTAAGCTCAGTTAGTCTTCAAAATAATGTTCTTGCCTATTGAGAATGTTTGGTGCATCCTAATGTCTAGGCTGGGAATTGTGGTATGAGCTGCTACAAGCCAAAAGCACGTCACAATACAGATAATTGAGTTTTGGTATCCCAACTTATTCTAGGAGACAGTTTAATGTACTGATAAAGATGCAGCCAGAGGCAAACAGACTGTGGCACTGTGTTTTATAGCTATTGCCTAGAGGTCTCTTTCTGATCATGTTCCTGTACCATTCAAGAGAAGAGAAAGTACAAGGAGGGGAGATAATCAACACCAATGTTGCACCATGACATACAGACCAGACACAGCTGGAGTGACCACCTCAGCCTGAGAACTGATGTTCTCAGGTACTAAATTCCTTAACAATTAGATCTGGTCTTCCTGTCTTTCAGTCCATTTCCATGAACAAATAGAATTCGGCTCTAAATACAACTCAATAGAGAGAAAAGAATAAAATATATTGTGTCACTTTCAAATTGATTTTTTTAAAATCCTCTCTATTCAAAAAGCACTCTTAAAAGGTATGTGGCAAACAGTTGCACAAAGAGAAATGCTACTGTTCAAATTAGACGCAAATGTTTGTTTCATTAAAGTAGCTTTCACAATTCAGGTGTGAGGATATAAGTTTACTGTTGGTATTTTATTCACAGTAATTAAAATGTTAATTTGAATAGGTATTATTATGGCATTTTACTAATGTGTAGTTTTGTAATTTATAACAAGTAGGTATCAAAGCAATAACGTAATTTCCAAGATTTATATTTCTTATTTATATAAGAAATTGGGTGGGATTAACTTCATTTATTAACTTTAATGTTAATTTTATGTATTTATTTATTTATTCTCAGTTTCAGCAAAGCCAGCAGTCTAGCCCAGTTAATTTTCACTATTTTTTTTTTTTTATCAAAGCAATGACAGAGAAAGAAAATAGCTACTGTAGGTTTCTGTTTCAAATCAAAATCCAGTTATAATTCAAAATGTAGAAATTTATCAAAGGCCTTTCCCTTGTAACAGTAATGAATCCAATCCTGTTTGCCTTCAGTGCCATATGGGAGAATAAGATCTGTTCAGAATGATAATGGCAACCTGCGACTGGCTGAGGCTGCCCAAAGGAACTCTGTATGTGGTGCAATCTAGATCACATTGAGTGAGGCTGCAGTAAACAGCAACACTGGACCCAAAATCGTATATTCAGTGAGATGGGAATATCCATATCCAGTCATTTGGACTCCACCTTCTCTTTAGAGGGAGAAGACAAAACAAAGAACAGATTAGAGTCATTGTACATAGGTTGGGCTTGATGATCTCAAAGGTCTTTTCCAACCTAGTCAATTCTGTGATGTATGAAAAAGAATTACTCTGTACATGCACAAAGTATTCAGGGCTTCTTGCAATCTTAGAATAGTCCCCCATTTGGTTTGCTTAAATTCCAACGTAAACCACTTGAACTACTTAGGTTATATTTGGAGGATATAAATGGGACTTCAGTAGTGCCAGTGTTCCATATTGTCTGGTTGCAACAGGCTATCATAACGACAAATACAGCAGAGATGACATAATGCAAGTATACATGTGCTAGCTCAAACTGCCAGAAATTACTGCAAAAGGATACACAGTTTAACATTGCATTAACTGTATCAATACTGTCATAAAAACTCCCTGTAATTCACACTAGATGAATTACACATAACTAAAACTTACCTGTTTGTGAAATAAACAGTTAGAAAAATGGGCTATTATTCTGTGGGATTAAGTCATATAGATATAGATTTATGACCTATAGTACTTACATTCTAATTTTGAATGTTTCTTATCCTCTGTAGCTGTCCAAATAAGCTAACATAGCACCTATGTGATTTGGTCAGTCCCTGACTCCACATAAGCAAAAAAATGAGAAAATCTTACTTATCTGACATCAGTTTCAGCTGGGATGAAAAGAATGAAAGATCAGATAAGAAGGAACAACTCCTTTTTTTTCAGGGGGTGTGGTCAAACATTGGCTGGTTGCTCAGGCAGATTGCAGAGTCTGCGTCCATTGGATACAGCTGGTACCAAAATGGACAGGGCACTGAGCAACCTGCTTTAGTTGTCCCTACAGTGAGTAGGGGTTTGGGCTGGATGACCTCGAGAGATCACCTCCAATCTCAACAATGTCATGATGCTGTGATTAATCACTAAATGTTATCTATAGTTTACACTGCCTGAACTTCTACTTTTACACTCTACAGCAAAGAATGTAAGAGAGTAATAGTTCCTCTCAATTCCTGAACATATTTATTGCCAGTCAACTGATGTTTAAATGGTTGCACAGTAAGGACAAAGGAAAGTTAGGATAGAGTAACATTATTTTTGTATCCAAAATTTTATATTACAAATCTCAGGTAAATTGATTTTATTATCATATCATACTCTTCCCTGAAATAGCATATATTAACAGTTAAACATAAATTATACAAGCATAAAGTAATGAATGGATATTTTTTCATTGTAATTTAAACAGGCAGTATTCATAATTAAACACTTACTATAATTTCTTTCTTTTTCCCTTCAGGCTTTTTAATTTGTATTTCAATGAAACTGTAGAGGAAAAAAAGACACAGTAGATAAATTATGTTCATTTGTATTCAAATTAAATAGACAATCTAAAAATACTTTGGACTAACTGTGAAATTCTTATCTAAGGATTGAGACACAAAAAAGGATGTAAGTAACATCACTTCAACTTACCAGAACTGGAAACTACATGTAATGCATTGTCACCACCACAGAATCTAAAATCTCATCAGGCACAGGACGCCACAGATTTGGAGGTTTTAAGACACTTCCAAAGGGCTGCTCAGAAATCCCACTCTGCCAGGAATTGCCTGCAGATAGCCAGCAAGACACACACTAGCCACCTGTAACAGAACAGAGCACAGTTGCACACACTACTTTACTGAGAAAGGAGAGAATTCCCTCTGCCAGCTCTCAGCCCTGAGTCAAAACTCTCCCTGAAGACTGTTGTACATTTCTCATGGCTGTAGCTAGTGACAGCACAATGACTAACACACAGCACAGCAGCACCATGACTAACACACTTGTACTAAATCACTGTGGTTTAAGTTCTAGTCCACAGATATATTTTTACTCTGATGCATTGCATTTATGTCTGTATGTAAGTATATGGAGTGGGAGTTTCATGGCTGGATTTATTCAGTTACAGAAGAGATTTCTTTAAATGGTCAATTAAAATATGGTTTTTGAAAAAGGTTTTGCTATCTGAAGACCAGGAGATCCATGGAGATATTATGTGTATAAGAGAAGACAAGAACCAATATGCCAGGCTTTATTTCTGCAGTATTCTTTTTCAGTGAAATCTGACCAAAATTTCTTCCATTGAGCAAATCTTTCCAGCTAAGCAACAGCTCAGCTCAATATCTAAACTTATTAAACTAATTTTACTCAAATTGAGACCTGCCAGATTGCTAATCTTGTTCATGTAAAAAAGAACTCCTTAATTTCAAAGGGAAGTGATTGATTGCACACAAATGTGGTTTATTGGTAATTCCGAATTTGAATTCAAATTACTGAATTCTGTTTTGCAGCAATCCATTAGGTCTATCACTGCTTGCTAAAAAAAAAGAAGGAAAAAAGGCCACTGGATATTTTTCTTGCTCCAGTTTCCTTAAGGCAGTAGTAGCAAAGCATGCCTGAAGATTATGAGGCTCTTGACTGTTTTTACTGTATTCTGAGGTTCTTCAGAGCAACAGTAAAACTGAAAAAATATTACTGTTCTGACTTGCTTGACAAAACAGAGATCTAACTGAGTCATCTGTACATTTGGGAAGATTATTCATTAGTTGCACAGAATTTGAGGACAAAAATCCTAAAAGCTCTTGCTGAAATTCACTGCCTGCTGTGAGCACCATTACTCTCACCGGTGAAAAAAATCAGTTTTATCTTGCTGCTACTGACAACCCTGTTGTTGCCTTCTCAGAGCAGGAACAGCTGAACTCTTTACAGCACCCCACATGAGAGCAGACAGTTCTAAGATCAGCTCTGAAAAGCTTTGCAGGGTGACAAGTTAATTACTGTATTAAAGAAAGAAAAAAAAATCCTTTGATCGTCACTATTTCCCAGCGGAGCAACCTGGCTGAATAAAACTTAGGTGTCTTGTCAAGCAGGCAATTTGCCTTTCCAGTATAACACATGGTAGGGAAGAGTATTTCTGTACCTCCTCCTCCTCCCCTTCATTCTACTTTTTCCATTTTCAATCAGATTTCAGTTGGTCCACAATAATTCATGATGACAAAACCCTGGCAATACTAAGACAGTTTATAAACTCATGGGCCAGGGCAGCCCATCAACAGCGACAGCTTAACTGGTCAAGGACAAGGGCCCGGAAAGAGCAGTCACTTGCAGGTTCCATGAAGATTATTTCCACTCCCTCATCCCAAGCACTGATGGCCCCTTACGACCCCAGCAAGCCCAGAGTGGGACCAGACAGCCCCATCCCTCCCTGGAGACTCAGCTGAGGCAGTCAGGAGCCAGACAACACATTCGTGCCTCCTGCTGCCCAGCTGACCAGCCCACCTGCTCTGCCCCAAGGAGCTGGATGTGTTGGGGGGCTTGCACGTGTGCTCTGCATACAGGGTCAGACCCACAAAGGTGGTGGGAATACTAAAACCTCCTGGGGTTAATTGTTGAACATGTCAAATGTCCTGACTAGCACCAGATTCTGGGGTGAATGTTCTAGAGCACTTTGCAGTGAATAGAAAATAAGCTTTTAAAATTTATAAGACCTCCCTGAAATATGAGGCTTTTGTTTCTCTGCATGAGTCATTCCTTTCTCCTTTTCCGTGTTTCTGTTTTACGGCTTTTTCTCTAGCAGATGCTGAAGTGCCTGTGGAGTACTGAGGAGGGCAGCCAGCCTTCTGGAGCAGCAGAGACAGTGAAGATCCAAGGAGCTCAGCTGGGGGTTGTGTGGAGATGCCTTTCCCTTCCCTTTCATCACAACTTTAGAATGTCATTCATGATGAGCTTCTTGTTTTATCTAGATTTCCTCTACAGTTTTACTCCTTTCCAATAGGACAGTCTGCACAGAAAAGTGTTCAAAGGACCAAAAGTCCTTACATGAAAGACAGTATCTAAAACGTGTCATTCAGACTAGTAAAACAAACAGCAACTTACAAAGTTTGTCCTTACACAAACAAAAATGTTATTCTTGTTTTATAATCAGTGAAGAAGAATATGACTAAATAGAAACACAGAAAGCAGAAATGCAATTAGCATTACTCACTGCATCACAGACACAAACAGTAGCATGAACCAGAAAGGAGCAGAAGAACAGCAGTGAAGACCTGGTCATTTCTAGCATGAGATACTAAATAGCTGTGATTATTGGGAAGGGATAAAAGTCCTAATTCTAACCTGGCTCTGAAGATGTGGAATCAAATATTGTATTTTCTACAGACTTCCTGTCTACTGTCTCTATATCACCTTGTTTCTGTCTTATTTCTCTGGCAAAACAGATATTCAGGCACTTATCTGTAACACAAAGTATTCTGAGCAGAATATATTACATGTGAGGGCCATTTTCACTACTTTAATATTATATTGTTTTTGTTACATGGTTACATAATCTGAATTTAGTATTTTTATATAAATATTCTTATGTATCTAAAAATACAAACTACAGGACTCATACTTCATGTCACAATTTGTGCTGCCATATTCATGCACAGAACTAATCAAAATAGATAACAAACCAGCATTATTCAGGATTAATTTTTAAATGTATGAAATGGCTAATTCTTCAGTTTTTTTAAAAAAATTCATATAATAATACACAATGTACCTTTAGTGGTATTTAAATAGCCTAGTGCTATTTAAAATGCAAGTTTGGAAAACACAATGTCATGTGTTACATTGCATTTTACAGCAAAATACGTGAGTGCTATTTTTTAAAGGGATGCTGGTTCAAAATAGTGTAAACACAATAAAGAACTTGCATTCCATAGTTATCACACAACTAAAGAAGGGAAACTGCATCTCATCTAAATGGTCTAACAGAAAAGTACATAGTAACATTGCGTATGAGGGTCTGTCTGAGGTATTATCTCTAATGGCAAAAAAATCTTAGCTAATTCTTTCAAAGCACCTGAGTTCTTTGGTTTTATATTTTCTTAAAAATTAAGTTCCTTTTTGCAGGCACAAAAACTCCTTTGCAGTGAAGTTGGAGTAGATCTGCCAGGCAAGATGAAGATCTCAGAGGGAGCTGTTGGAAAAATGTGTTGAAGGAAAATCACAGTGGTACCTGACCCCTGTGTGGGCCCAGCTGTGCTCAGGCTGTTACACCTCAGCCATCAGAGGACAAAGGAGATAGAGGTACACAGGCAGATTTGCCCTGCACTAAGTCCACAGTCCTCTTCTGAGGGTGGTACATTTGTTCTTATGCATGCAGCTCAGGAATCCTGTAATGAAAATGGTTCTCTGTACAGCTGCTGGTTGCTGACCTTGTATCCTATATGAAGGATTTTTCTTCTTCTAGACGAAAGATATGATCTTCAAAACACCTATTAATGGCCAACACTGCACAAATTATGTGTTAAAAAGCAATGAAATCAGCTGCTCTTTTGTCCCTCTTCATTCCCACTGTCATTTTGTCCTTGATAAGACATAGTTTTTATCCACTTTTTATCCACTTTTTTATCCACACTTTTTGTCCAAACATCAGATTTTAAGGAATTACTTACACTAACTATGAAATCTAAAATACATTTCCGATGAAAATAGCATACCTGTGGCCTTAACTATACAGTGTAATGATCCAATAACTCTTTCTCTGTGAACTCTAGTAACTTTTCAGAATCTAGTCTTTTACCTCCTTTTTGTTGAAAAGATTGTTTCAAAACTAATCTTTTATGTTGCTTCAAACTTGCTGCTTGAATTGGTATAGAGGAACACAGTTTCCAGCAGAGAATTGTTTAACTCACAACAGACAGTGCCAGGTGCTCCCAGCTAGGTAATGGATTCATCATGTCTGTTAATGGAAAAAGATAGAGAATATAAGTTTTCTTTTGTTTGTAACTAAGATAAAGAGGTATGCACAGTCTCTAAACTCAAATACAAGTAATATTTTAGCACACGAAAGTGTGGCAACAGTGAGAGCTATCTACAAATGCAGGTTGTGAAACAAAAATCAAATTACGTCTGCAAACCTTCTGAAAATATTTATTTTAGATTTACTTATTGTTTAGGGATAGCATTCACTTAATAATTTGGCTTCCAGAAAGCCACTAGACTAGGGAAAAGGGGAGGGTAGAACTTTCTTTACCTTTAGAGTGAAAGGAAAAATTTAACTGAAAAATGCTTGAGAAAAAAGTTTGTGACTATCTTAAAATGTAGATATGTATGGTTTAAAACAGATTAAGTATTCATAGTAAGCATAAAAAAAAGAGAAATATCTTCATGGGGATCCTGATCTGTTAAGAAAAGTAGTTGAAGATTTGGTTGGTTTTATCTGGACTTTTGGACTGGTTTATTTTATTAAAATGATAATTTTTGAACATTCACACCAAAATCTAAATTTGGGTAATGAAATCATTCATTTGCAGGCCTTCAGTCTGAATGCATTTATATTTTGAGATAACCCCTATGGCCACGGTCAAGCTCAGGAAAATTTTCAGGTTTAATATATTTTGGTGGAAAGCAGGAAAAAAAGACTATTTCCTGGCTGTAAGGACTATTTTAGAATAGAGTGGTGGCACCACAACAAGTACTCAGATATAAACAAAACTCTTCACAGCCCAACATAGGTCAAATTTACCTACCAGTTAAATGGGAGAGTGTATAACCGTTGACGTCTGCGTTTTCAGCAGACAAAAAAAAATTTCTGCCTATAGTTCTCATCATTGCATTATGTGAAAAATAGGAACATATATATGAAGATCTTTACTTGGTTTGGGGTTTTTTTTTTAGATTTGGAACTTTTCAGAAATTTCCCCACAGTCACCAAAAATTAAAGGAGTTGACAGGATCAAAGCATTCTGCAGGGATATGCCCATTCAGCTGCAACTCATAGGGAAAATCTACTCATTTGTGGTCAATCTGCCCACTGCCTGTCTCCTGGGTGCTTGGCTGCTAAAGTCTTTTTTTCAGCCAGCTCCTGGCTGCTTAATCTCTTGAGCTCTGTGGGGTTTTTATAAGCAGTCTGGTTGGCAGAGTTCTCGTCCAGCATCCAAGCTGGTAATTCCCTGGGCAGCTGGAAATCAAGACAACACAACAAAGATGAACTCTCTGGAGCTACTTCCTTAGACTGCAGCCAACTGGCTCCACATGGCACAGGCATCACCAAACATCCTACCTCAGCAGCTTCCCAAGCTCTCTGAGCTACATGGCGAACGAGTTCCTTGATAACTCAGCTCTCCAGACATTCCCAGTAGTTTCCTTTCTCGACTCTTGATATAACTGACAATACTGCTTTACAGATGCTGTCTTACAAGATGGACAAAAAAATTGAAAATTTCATTTTAATTTTACCTTTTTTATCCTCAAAAATTATGCCTCATTCCAATTGTTGTGCTCCTGAAATTTTGTCCTTATGTTGGATTTGGTTTTAAACTGAAAAATGAAAGGGTTTTGCAAGGGCTTTCCCGTCCTCTGGCCAACTGGAGGTTAGTTTTGATCTGATAATTGTGAAATTTCATTGTTTCTCTCATTTTTCACCTCATAATTCTCAAAGGTTTGGAGACACTCCAAAATATATTTACCCTTTTTTCTTGTCCAAAGAATAAGAATGCTGCTGAAACATTGTCATTATGAAAAATGACAGGTGATGTTGGAGTAAGAACACAAATACAGTTCAAATAATTAGCACATCCTCTACCAAATTTAGCACACCACATTCTGCTTCATTTCACAGTTGAGGTGAGCAGTTGAGAAATATAAGTTTAAAACTCATAAACTTTCACTCCACCTACAATTTCAAAATCTTGATTGTCACATTGGTCATCATTCTTGTATCTTATTGATCCACCCTCTAGAATCATTTACATACTCAATGGCTTGATTTTCTTTAGGGAACCTTTGTTTCTTGTCATATTGGATGAAAAGCAGAGGTTTCAAGCTTGCAGTGGAACTCCAGGATCACATATATTCTTCAGGAGAGGATGGCATCTTACCTCTGCTTATAGAGAATATGCAAAGTTAAACCCACCTCACCTGGAAAACTGACGTCCAAGAACAACAAATAGGAGAGGTAAAAGAACATGAGTAAAAAGTCCTAACATTAATTGTAGAGCTGACAATTTCTGTGTAATACCAACATGAATCTAGACATGTGTATTATCTCTTTGTAGTTCATGCACCATCATGATTACTTCTTGTCTCACCCATCCTACTTTTTTTTGTAATTATATGCAAAATCTCTACTCTTGGGCAAACTAAACATCAGTCTACTGTACCTTTAATAGCTCTTCTGATGGAGTAAAAATCTCACCTGAAGTAAACAATGTTTATCAAGGAAAAAAAGAAAAAAGAAATTTAATACTTTCTGAAAACTTGTAAGTAAAACAAACCAAAAGCACTTACTCATCATCTTTTATTTATGACAACTCACTTCTCACTTAAAAAAAAAAAAAAACAACACCTTTTTGTGCCCTGTGTTCCTACTCTTTGAAAGTGAAATTGTCCTGAAGATAACATGAAAAAGAAAAGCTCAATTAAATTAGTTTACAGATTAAATATTAACATCTGCCAGCGCACATGTCATGTGTGAAGTTAGCAATGCTTCGAGCAGGAGCTTGGACCAGGTGACCCCCAGGAGTCAGTCCAACCTCCTCTGCAATTCAGGGCAGTGCAGCACAGGCACATCTGTCACTGCAAAAGCAGCCTGCCAGGTATGCTGTGAAATGGGGCCGCTGCAGGAGCAGGGCTCTGCATGTCTCCTGCTGGTAAGGACACTACTAGGCAAGCTCCTCCCCACTTTCTGACAGAAACTGCTGTCATTAACCCGGCTGTAAGAACTGGATTCGTTTTTCACTTCCATCACCCCATTTCAGTGTTTTAACCCCATCCACTGTGACGAGAGATCTCTGTCAATATGCAAGGTGTGGCGAGGAGTGGACACAACCTGTCCCATATTGCTTCTTCCGCTCAGTAGAGGCAAGCTCTTTTGTAAAAACAGGGCAGGCAGGAGAAGTGGCATTTGAAATTGCTGCAGCTAAATCTATTAAAATGTTTTCACAGGTTTTGAATACAGATAGGAAGGGTAGTTTCTAGCCTGCAATCCCACAGCTGCCTGCATATTTTGTCAGGGTCATCAGCTTCTCTGTGTGCAATTCGTACTTCTAATAAATTCAGTTATTTCACATGACATTTGCAAAGAATTCAGTTCCGAGATACACATCTGCCAGTAACAGCAGCCACCTGCCACTTCTCTAGCAGCTAGTTTGATTTCTCCCCCTTTTGATTTTTAATGATTCAGTAATGCACCATAAAAACAATCTTTTTATTACAAATAATTTTAAAGAATTAAAGTGTTTCTTCTTTCATGGGTATAAACATGAGATGTCATTTACCAAGCAATTCAGCAGGATTTTTTGTCTTTTCGTTAACAATCTCTCTCTTATAGTACATAATTCCACTTACTTCAAAGGCACATAAAAAGAGGGGGATTATGCTAGTGACCTGTAGCTTATGGTAAAGTACAGGGAGGAGAGTGTTTTGCCAAAGAAAAAATAACTTTCTTTTTATGAGCTCTGCTGTAGGCTGTTCATGCCCATCCTCAGAAGACAAGAACCTAATTTCAAAGCTTTAAAATACTCAGTGTAAATTTCAATGAGTTATATTAGCAGAATTTCAACATGTACATCTACTAAAATTGCTGAGAACCACTTATTTTAAGAAACAGCTTTAATTAAAGCAAAAGACCATGCTGAAGATTTTCAGACTTTATTCTGATTTTTTATCTCAGGATTGCAGTGATATGGTTGATAAATCTGATCATTTCTTTGTGCCTTAGTTTCTCCCCCATGGAAAATTAGATCATTACCTAATTCACAGGGATGCTGAGAACCTTAATTTTTACGGTCTGTAAAACACTTTTTGATCTTCACCTAGAAACAGAGATTTTCTTTTTTCTGTATCTTCTTTTACATATAGGAAGTCAGACAAATACTGCGTTTTTCTGCTTTGTGATGACCAGACTATAAAAGGTTATTTGTTTCACATGTCTGCAACTTTTTCTCTGCCCTTTCAGCAGCCAAGAAAGCTGATATGACTGGAATTAGTTATAAGTTTCAAAAACAACTTACACATCTACTCAAGATACTGCTTTACTATCTACATGTTTTACAATACATGTCACTGAAAAACATAAGAGGCATATTTTAGGTGACAAAGAATGGTAGAATTTAAGTTCTTAAAAATGATATTTCTTTTAAGTATGTAAGGCTGACACATAATTGTTTTTATTGCAGTCATATTATAAAAATATATACTTACCACAATCATAATTTTTACTAGTAAGGGTGATTTCCAGATCCCCACTTGACCATATAAGGACTGTTTTAGAACCACAGAGTAAAAGGGGATCTTGATTCATGGCCTGCATTGCTTAGACTTTAAGATGGCCCAGGTTTATGCTAGGAAGGGTTTTTGTACTGATGTAGGATATTGTCTGCATCAGAGATGCAATTAATAGATTTAGGGAAATGCTAAATATTTTGCTTGATATTTTTTCAATCAGAGACTTAGTAATTTACTTTCAATGTTTTTATCATCAGTTGCCAGAACACCATTTTGGAGAACATAAACTAAAGTGATGAGCACAGGGCACTCCATGTGGAGATTGGGAAGCCCATTGAAGCTTTCTGAGAAAAACATACCCTGTGTTAAATCTGACTCTTCTTTTGGCTGAGTCCAACAGCTGAAGGCATCCATCACTTACTTCCTGAGCAGGAGGACATATGGTAAGATGGGAAAAGGAGCAGGGCAGGGGCAGAAGAAGCAGTGATAGGGTCAAACAGTCTTGGAACAGGGAAGCAACATCTGAATAGAGCAGGAAGAAGAATGAGTCACAGTAGAGGTCTGTGGGTTTGTGAGATGGAGCCACAGTATGGAAAGGACCAACTTTTCATGGGCTCTTGCCACGCAAGTACCAACTGGATAAAGCTATACTGGAATGATCCTCAGCAAAAGTAAATGTTGTGAAGCTCTACTTGAAACATTTACAAGGGTTCCTTGACATTACATTAGAAAACAAACATTTAAGTTGAACAACTAATTCCAATAGAACCACCCTTATATTTCTGTGAAATGCAATTTAGACTCTCAAAAATATTACTTTTAATCCTTAAAATAATAATTACTTTATGCTTGTTGCCACTCTAGTATCTGCTAGAGACTGTCTGTTGAGAGATCAAAGTCTATAAAATATAATGGAGATCCCAAAGCAAAGCTATACCTCTGAAAAGCAAGCAATCCCTGGACTTACCTTTGATTCTAAAATGCAAAACATTAATTGCTTATGTTTCCTTATTTTGGAGTGATATTGTATGTGTGGGGGTGTAATTCTTTTTGCAGTGTAAAGTCATACAGCTATTTATATCTTAACATTGCAGAAGTTAGAAGTTAGAGCAAGATTTCATGTGTGGCACATTCTCCTGGCTGCTTTTGGCCTGTGTTACACCATGCCAGGAGCACAGCACAACATCTCCAGCCACAGGAGCCCAGCCTCTTATTACTTGATTTGCCCTCAGTGCTAAGCTGGCCCATAGGAGCCAGAGCTACAAGTGAAAACTGCAAGGAATCAGGAGAGAAAAATCAACAAATTCCTCACAGCTACTGGAAGTCAACTTAATTGTGCATCCTTGATGCTAGGCAGGCACAGGTGGCAGAGCAGCATGCAGCTGGCTGAGGAGGCTTAAAATCCTTTTTGCACATTTCTGCTTTGCATTCATTATCAAGCATTGCCACACTACATTATGCTAGTGAAAGAAGGCATAGCATCATGGCACTGGACACCTGGGCCTGGAAGGAACCAGATTCAGCTTATCTTGCCTTTAAAATAAGACAAGAAGAATTTTGTGCAAATAATGGGGCACTACCTCCATGAAGAACACAGAAATTTGATAGTAATAATAACAATAATAGATAGATAGCATTGATTCACTATAAAATCTGTTTTAGAACTTAAGAGTCTCTTTTGTTAGATTTTTTTTCCAGTATCCAAATCAAATCCTGTTGGCTTCACAATTAAATTATTTTTTCATGCCACATTGTGAGCAGACATTGCACATAATCAGTTATAATCCTTATAAAGAGTCTTTACTCTTCATCATCACACATTCACATCATACACTTCCTTACTTCCTTACTTAAGTCTTCTCTAGATCAAATGGAGCTTATTTCACAGGTTATATTTGCCAGCTGTTCATCAGTTTTATTGTTTCACCTTTGGATTCCCTACACCTTGTCTGTATCCACTGCTCAGAAGTGAGCCCATTATTCCAGCTGAGACCCCAACTATACAACAGGAAAGAAATTAACTCCTTTCCATGTCCTTCATGGGTATATCCCAGACTGAAATATCTTGATAAGCAAAAAAAAAAAAAAAAAAAAAAAAAAAAAAAAAAAAAAAAAAAAAAAAAACAAAAAACAAACAAACAAACAAAAAAAAGTTTAAATCTTTTGCAATTTAGCACTGACATTAACCCTAAACCGCCAAGTCTCTTTTGTCTTTCACATATTCTGGGGTGTCTGGTCACTTTTTCTTATGTACAATACTTTCCCCTTTCTGTTATTGCATTTCATCCATTGATATCTAGCAATTTTCCATACAGTAAAAATCAATTTTAAACATGATACTGTCTCCCACAGTTCTTGAAGTCCTCCTTACTCTTTCATTATGTAGCTGAAAACAGCAACATGAATGCTGAATAAAATTGTGTTCAGGATAAATCTCACAGAACTCTAACTTCAAATGTCCTCTTATTTTTACACCAAAACACTGATAATGTTTCTTAGCAGGTTTTTTTAAGCAGTGCACTCACTTCATAGCAATGAATCAAAGCTATACCCCATTTGACATGTAAGCATTTAGAATGCAACATCTTACTGTTTTTCTACATCTACCAGATCAGCAAAGAAGCCAAATATATAAAGGAGGATTCAACGTGATTTGTTCTTGACAAATCCACAATTAGTATTTCCAGCACTTTATGATCCACTTGGTGCGTTCACTTATTGGTTTAGACATTTGCTCTGGTAATCCAGTTTACTGGCTTCATGAGTTACTTTGTATTTCTTTTTAAATAAAGGTACTATCTGGAGGCTTCTCTAGGGCTGTGAGACCTCTACAAGCATCTGAAGACAATCACTAATATGTCAGCAACTGCTTTGGCAACCTTCAACCAGATTTCACCTGACCCTGCTGACTAGAACATTTCTAACTCATCTAAATATTTTTTAACCTGCCCTTTCTCTCTTCTGACCTGCGATTCTCTTCCCCTTTTAAAATTAATTGCATCAAAGATCTGATTGCAATTAACCTTGGAAGAGCGAATCTTTCAGCCTTTCCTGTGTCATCACAGCATACAAAAGCTTATTCTGTCAAATTAAAAAGAAATATGTTGTCTATACAGCACCTCAGTAAAGCATTTTCAATATGCATCACCAGATATTTGTCCTCTCAGTAGCTGCTACACAGCTGTGCACCCCAGTGATGCTGCTGGGTTTGCAGGCCTGGCCCCCTCTCTGCTGATCAGCACTGACTGCTGTGACAGGACCACAGGATGTCACACTCCTCCACAACGGCACTTTAACCCAACACACACTTAAAAGGGCAGAGATATCACACACAGTGTATAATGTTTGAGATTCAAATGCTGTTCTCCTGATCAGAAACAATTGTTTGATTTTACATTTACAAGCAGGAAATCAGTAATCTTTTTAAAACATTCAACGTGGCAAGTTCCTATCTGGGCTATGGAGCACACACAGTGTGCTTCTCTGTTGAGTTTTTGCTACTGAAACCAGTCAAGCTACAACATCTGTGCACAGAAGTCACTAAAATGGTCTCTGCCATGTCTGTGCCCGTAGGTTCTTCTTTCTGGTCCCCATTGTCTCTCCTGGAGGTGCTATTTATTGCTTTGCAGCACAGACAAGGAAAGGCAAATATCACAGTTTGCAGGGAAGAAAGAAACAATGCCAGGCAACTGTTATTGCTTCTCTCTCATGCAAGAAAGGGAAGTAAGAACAAACTCAGCTTGCCTCTCACACAGTGATCATAACTGCCAGTTTGAGAAAGGAAGAAAGGAGAGTTATTTTCTGCAGGCAGAGCATTGATTTTTTTCCTGAATGTGACTCATGAGTCTGTACCACACTGATACATGATAGAAGGGGCATCCGGATCCACCGTGTGACAAAAAGCCACCCGCCACAGGTCATGCTCTTCTAGTGGATGTCACACCTCCTTCAAAACCTTTAACAACCTCTTCTCATAACCTTACATGACAAGCCCCACTGGTCAGCAATAGAAACATTTGAGTGGCAGTTCCACATAATGGGGATTTTGTGATGGAAGCTCCTGAGATTTGATGGGTAGGATTCATCTGATCAGTCAGAAATGTCTGCATTTTAACTTGTCACCTTGGCCTCACCTCAGAGCAAATGAAAGAAATGAAGAGTCAGAAAAAGGAACATTCCTATCCCAATTTAGACATCTAAAATAAGACAGATGAATCACATCCTGAATGCACTTATTTCTCCCCACAGACTAGAGAGACAGTGTGCCTAACTCAGATGCATATATCGACAGTGCTGATGTTTAAAACTCCCAACCACCAGACCTCAGCCAAGGGTTCTGGCAAATCCAGAACGCTGAACTGATCATCATGATGGTCTCAATTCAGCTGCTTCATACAGAGGTGCCTAGTGCCCTGAATATCCTGTTAGGCACCCTAGGACAACCAAGACATTCAGCAAATTTATCCACTCTCCTCTGCCCAAGGGATGCAAAATTTGACCTTGGTTAATCAAACTACCAGGTCAGGCTGCCCACTGCAGTGCTGCTCCCAGTGCAGTAAACCCTACACACTGTCACAGCAAGTGACAGCATCCTCCATCACAAGATTGGAAATGAAGCAGGGATAGAGATCATGCAGAACAACCTGTAAGAGTAGGTCAAAAAGAGCACCTAGTTTAAAGACACATTTAAAAAAAGAACCATTCAGGGCAATTAAAGGTGCAATAGGTTCACCAAAACTCCCAACGGTAGGGAACAGCCCAGTTAATTACGCTTCATGTTTGCTTCCCTTTAATCTTAATCTTTTTTTATATGTAATATTACTTTCTTATTTTCTAGACTAATTTCATACATAATAGCTTAGTTAATATTGATCTCCACTGTGGACTTTTTTGGATTTCTTTCCATTTTCAGTACATACCTAGCAAAAAACCTAGTCTGCATAATAATTATCATATTCCTTAAGACCTTTAAAAATTTCATAACAGGTTTAAATATTCCCCTCTGTAATCTTATGACAAATGATTTTTCCCTGCCTGCTCACCATTAAAAATGGATTTCTGTGAATGCATTTATCTGTGCTCTCTAGTCGCACATATACATTGTTTTTTTAAACAGCAGAGAAGGCTTTTTTTTTCTTCCTGTATCCCATCTCTGCATAAACAAGTAAAGAATAAGGGAAGCAAAATACAGCCAGTGGGAAAAGGCATTATGCATTGTATAAGTGCAAACATAAAGCATGCAGAACCCATTCAGCAGAAAAAGTGGGATAGACAGGACTCCATAGCCCAGCTCTGGTTTTGCCTTTCTCTTTTCTCCCAGGAGAGCCAGGACATGCTGAGTGGTTTTGAAAATTCTTTCTTTATCCCTGCTTAGTGATCTAGACAAAGGAGGGGAAAGACATAGGATCAGTGTGAGATTAAGTAAAAATATGATCAAATATAATTTACACTCAAATCATAGCAAAGCTGATTCAAAATGACATGGATGAAAAATGTTCTCTTCTAGTGTGAGAGGTGATCTATTGGTTCCTTTACCCTGCAGCCAGCATAACATCAACTGGACATCACAGAGCAGGTCAGTTGTTTGGTGGGCAATCCAGCAGAAAGGCTGGTTTCCTACAGTATCCATCAATATTAGTTCAAGTCTTCAGTGCCTAGAAAGGACAATTTCTCATCAAGTCTTTCCTGTGGTTAGGATTTTGTATAGTCTGTTTCCAAGATGGCTCTCTGGTGTTTAACAACAGGTGAGTTCCCACTGCAGCCATCTCCTGAGGAGGAAAATCTTCGTTTACTACCCATTCACATTTTTTCATAAAGTGTTTAAAATCTGCAAATCCCAGAGGCCTTACATCACATCTGGCTGACAATGGTTGAGAGGTTGAAAAGTTACTTTAAGGAAATACACCGTGCAATCACATTAGCTCTGTTCTTCAAACAGCAGGTTAACACAGCTGATCAAAGGAGCAGCCAGCACCTAAGGCAGGCTCTGCTTGGTAATGATCTGCCAGAGGCACTAAAACCAAAGATTTGGGCCTGGGAAAAACGGGCCCACAAAGCCTCAGACCAGGTGTCTGTGGTGCCAGTTGATAGGGGACGTGCCACAGTACAGCATGGGGTCAGCAAACTCAGCTGCTGCTTTACCTGAGCTTAAAGGTCAATGGCCACTGACTTCTCATCTGTTAGAAACTAGCCCATTTTGGCTTAATTTAAAATCATAAAGCAGATTTGTCTCATGGGTCATATTTGTGGATATTCTATTTATTATAAAGGAAAAAGAGTCTAGACAAATTTATTTGCCTTTTTAACAATTTAAACCATATTTTCAAAGAATCCTTTTTAAGTTGCTTATGATTCAAAGCAACTGCACAGGCAAATCAATTTCCAAGAAACTAGAGTACATAACATATAATCAACATACATAATTAACTTCACTTTGGGTCTGACTGGATGCAAAAAGGAAGATAAACTTTAAGAAGGAAACTGAGGGCACTGTGTAAACCAGGACAGTAATCTCAAAGAATATTTTTTTGTGATGTAACCACTGAGTGTTAAGCATGATGTCAACACATCAGCTTCAATGCATTCATACTTTTGCAATGCAAGTTTAGGAGATAAAGCATTTTTCTTCCATTTTCAGGAGCTGTAGACAAAAATCACAATGGAAATAAATTCCCTGGATCAAGGCCAACTGTAAGTTTTCTGCTAACCCAGCTGAGGATATTTGGAAAAGATAGTGAACTTTACCTAATATGTCACAAGTTACCATATTAGATTTATTTATATAGAACAGAAGGGTAGTAATGATGGGGAAGAAGCAGGGAATTGGATTAAGTAAAACAAGCTGACATGTATATGTGCAGGGTATTTTATAATAAGGAAATTAGTATTTTGCATTTTTATACCTTCTTTGATTTCTGTATTCTACGAACACAGTGGACTTAACATATCGCGCACTTTCCCTGTTGCAGAATAACCATATAATTCATTTCTCACTAAAGAGTAAAGCAGGAACAAAGTTGGGTTTGTGGTTCTTTAGATATGCAACAAATCTTTTCTCCACTAGATGGCACCCTGTCTTCTCTGACGGATAAATGTTGAACAAGGCAAAAAGCAAAGGTTTCATTTTCACAAAATATAAAGTGATAGAGGACTTATTCTTTGTGTTGAATGCTTCTACAGGTTCTTTTGTGTTCTACATCATGCCCCTTGTGTACTTGCAAGGATAAAGTTCCACATCATAGACCTACTTAAATTATTTTACATTCAATATTTGTCTCAAAAGAGATTATTGCCCAGAAATCTTCATGGGAGATGCACCCATCACAGTGGCTCAGACTCTGAACAACATTTAAAGTGCTAAGAATAAATTATAAATGTCAAAACACTTCTCTCTCTTTCTTTCCAAAATAAGCATAGATCTAGAATTGATGAGGATACTGTCTCAAATCCTCAGCAGGTATAAATCAATTTGGCTTCACTGGAGTTGATTGATGCCAGGTGAAGATCTGCACCTGCAATTTAGATGCTGGCCTGCAGAGCACAGCTTGACTTGTTTTCTTTTTCTTCACTCCAAGGCATGATAATTGAGCTCATTTGGGCACGCTTCTCACTTCTTATCAAAACTCCCACCTGAGAATTGGACTTACAATCAGTGCACGTCTCTTTGTAATAATTCAAAATAATCTTTTCACAAAGGAAAAAAAATAAGAAGAAGAAAACTGAGTAAATACTTCAGAGCTGGGAAGTCAGATGTTCAATACAGCATCAGTGATTGCAACACGGCAACTGATGCTAGCAGAAGCAAAATACCACTCAGCTCCTTCATTTTAACTCTTACTGCCACTAGATGATAGTATGGTAACACCTACATTGCTCAGCTGCACTCCAGACCTTCTGTTGCTGAATTCCTGGCAGCATTCACACTTTTATATGTAAAGAATATCCAGAAGCTCATCAATACTACATAGCCAGCCTTTGAATAGCAGCGCTTAATTATATCCCCTGTGATTTCATGCATTAATATACCCAGAGTGTGGTGGATGCTATTATTTGTCCATAGACTGAAACTGGGCTTTATTTCGGCACAGATATTACACTAAATTGGTCACCTCACTCTATTTTTGTGAATTACCCATCGAGAGCTATAGTGAGACATTTTGACGGAAAGGGCAAGATAATTACATTTCCCTGGCAGGAAGGAGGAGAATGGCTGGAGGTAACATTTACATTCTGCCTCATGGGCATCCCACTCACTGCCAGTTCTGCACAATCACTCACTGCTTCATCCACCTTTTCTATTTTGTGCTCTCCCTCTTGAGAGGATTCCCTCCTCAACCAATAGAAAACTGTGGGCTAGGAGGAGACTCGCATCTGGAAAAACACCTTGCTCACACAACTGTGTCCTCTTCACAAACCCTTTCTCTCCCATTTCACATAGCTTGTAATCTCCTATTACAACAAAAATAAAACCAAATTGTTCTTTCTCACAGCTACTCTGTAACCTTCACTGCACTTTTTTTTCCCTAGGTAAATCTTAAGACTCTGGTTTCTTTTTACCCACAGCAACAAGGTCAGATTTTCTCTTGGTAGCCTGGACTGACTCTGCCTGGCCAGGAATGTGCACCCCAAGGAAGGGGTGAGTGGCCAGCTCCAGTTGTGCACAATACCTTTCCCATCACAGCCAGTTTTACAAGCACTTCCAGGTCCCCACAGTGGAAAAAATCCCATTTCTTCGTCCATAATCTGTGGCACACATGTAGAGTGCTGAACCTGTTGGCACCACAGGCAAGCCAAAAATTGAAAACCAGAATCTCTAGTGAAAAGACACTGGCCCTTGGGCCAACAAAGACTAAGGGGATGCAGTTCAGAAAGTGCAAAGGGTAAATTCACACATCATTGCACTGTTGGCTAGTTCTCTATTTGAGGATTTTATTCACCCATGACCATCACAAGCCACTGAGTTTCCCACAAAAACTAGACCTAGATATAGACATAGGAGAAACCCTGAATTTCTGCTTTACTGTAAATTTGGTTATTTTGATAAGTCTGTGTTTTAATTCAGGATCAAAGTATATTTGTAAGATTTTCAGGTTTCAAAAGGCTCATATTGATCTTGTCTAATGACTGGTTGGCCATTTGGAACAGTGCATAACTCTTAGTGCCATATATGGCATAATTCTAAAATGAATAATTTTCGTAGTCAATAAGAATATCTTCTATGTAATGTAGGTTGAACTAGCTATTGTTTTAGACATGAAGCATTCACTGTGTCATAGCAGGCCGAGGAGGAAAAAACAATTCCAATATTACAGTCTATCAGTGTGGAAACAAAAGTCTCAAAAAGATAACTTGTTCCCATTGGAAATCAAGACCGAAAGAATAAAGTAAAAAATTTCAAACATTATCACTGTTACTGGCATGGTGTAAAACATATTAACAGTATTATAAAAATCAAATCTCCTTATGGGTCAAAATAAAGCTTTAGAACATGGAAATTAAATTCTGAAAAATTTTTAAAGTAAACATCTTGAAAAATGTCTGCTTCAAAAGTCTTCCTCCATTGTGAACCTTCATCATATTTTTCCATTAAAATTATTTTAATATCATCTTCCTTTTGCTTTTCATCAAGAACTGTAACAAAAAAAGGTCCAACCAGCTGCTATTTTGCAAAGCATATTTGAACTGGCATTTCCTGAGCTTATGAAAAATTAAGCACTCCATTTCACTTACATGAATAAGGATGCTCTATAACCCACATATGAATATTAATTTTTTTTTTACAGTTCTTCTCTGTGATATAAGAATGTTTAAAGCTCACAGTCAGGGAGAAGTTCTACTGCTAACATACCTGCAATAAACCCATATTTCCAGGAATAACCATGTCAGCTGTCAGAGTACAGTGAGGAGCAGCTGGTTCATGAGGGATGGTGAGCCAGGAGCTGAGCAGAATAACAAGGCAAGTGGGAGCAGCACTTTCCACCAAGGAGAGAGGTTGTGGAGTGGCAAATCTGGATGGTGATTAGGATCAGACATCAGTGCTCTCCTAAGAGGTCCACAGCGAATCCAAGCCCTCACAGGCCATGGAGCTCCCCTTGGACTCAGCCAGTTAAATGCTTTATCGTAACCAAGGCTCCTCCTAGCAGGGGGAGCACGTCTGCCCTGACATCAAACACACAGCCTTAGCAGCTAAAGGTGCGAAGTACAGTTGAATGAAGTCCACATTTTATGTGAAGAAGTCATTCAAAAACATGAATGGGTGACTACATTAAAAAAAAACCTGCTATTGTTGCCTTTTTAAAACATCCCTTATTCAATAATAAGGGTTATGGGAATATATTTATGAGGAAAAATTATCCATCAAAAATAGAGCATATAAGAATAGCCTGAGAAACACCTGTGCTTGCCAGACAGACATGTTCCAAAGGCTTCTGCAGAGCTACACAAAATGAGTAATTATATTACAATTGCAGGTTTTAATGCACACGGAAAACACCCCAAGTAAAAATAACTTCTCACTCATTTCATTTTTTGAAAAAACAGTAGATTCAAATTCCAGGGAGAATAATGGAAACTTTACCAAGCATCTCAGCAGGCTTCATGCAGGCTGAGCACTACATGCAACATTGATTTCTGCCTCCAGCAAGAGTCTACCTACAGGCATCAGCAACTAGAGGGTGAAAGAAATTATGAAGGGTTCATTCATTTCCAATGCCTCCATCATTTCTCACCCAGTTCCTTGAAGGGGTAAATATCAGATGTGCTGTTGTTGCCCCTTGCAGGACAGCTAGAGACCTTACACACTAGCCTTACCCCTTTGCCCAAATGGTGAAATAAGGGCTGCTGCAGTCAGCGTACAGGTATCTGACAATGGAAATAATTTACTTTCTACCTCACATATCAAGCATTGCAAAAAAAAACATCCTGAAGAACATGAAAACTAGGAAAAATAAATGTTTTTTCCATTGCTTTTACTTTTTATCCTAAAATTTAATAGAAATTGAGGCTGTTTAAATGCTCCACATATTGAGGCAATCTTTAAAACGTGGTGTGATTTCAGCTAAAAAAGGAGTATTTGGCACCTCAAAAAGGTTCCCATCTCCCTAAAAGGCCTCTTTTCATCTTTCCGAGGAAATTGAATAATACAACAGAAACTTTTAAAATCTAGGCGAAAAACAGCAACTTCAGAGCACAATGAGGGAGCTTCAAATATCTGGATCTCAGGTTTGGACTGTTTTAATATAGCAACAATGATTTGACAAAAGTATGTTGGAGATTTAAATGGTTTCTGAGGATTTCTATAGCAGGCAGGAAGCAATCATGATATTCAAAAGGCACTACTCTAAACAAATTGCTCTACTGGAATTGTTAGCTCCCTGCAAATTCTATAGAGTCTTTGAATATTAGTGTAGCAAGAGATTCACATTATTAAATAGATTTCAATATGCAGTTGGAAGAATGACTAACACACAGGTATCGTACCTATCTTTATTAAAAGAAAGTAAAGCAATCAAAGGACCCATTCATTTTGAGTGATTGCTCTGGAGCTGGAATGAAAATCAAATACTATAGGATACTACAGTACTGCTAGTGATCTTCAAAATTCATAGCAAACATATATATATAGAAAGGATTGAGATTTACAGAGTAAATATAGCACACAAAACAGTTTGTTCTCTTAGGTATATAAATCAAAGTCAGCATCTGTGGATATGAACAGGATTGTATGGTCCTTGATTGTTTACATGCTACAGCACAGCAGAATTGATATGAGTTGGGTTCCTTGCTGTAAGGAAGTCTCTGGGAACACATGTCATATCCACTGTGGATGTCCTGTACACCAGTCTGCCATAATGATCAGAGAAGCCTTTGATCAGTCATGCAAGGATCATTTATCCTTAAAAATGGTCTGAAAACACTGTGCAAGGTATTCCTAAAGAAACACAGTCAGAGATTTTGCAGATTTTGTCGATTTTTCTATGCCTAACAGTGAGATGAGGTGGCATGCAAATGGCTCCTGGGAAGATTTAAAGTAATTCACCATTTCTTTTGTGAAATTATACTGGGGGTTTTTTTAAATATACATCACATTTTCCATCACATGCTGTTGTAAATTTGGTACATAAATTATTTGTGCTAAGTTATTTATTACTGCTATACACATAATCAGGAAAACTTGGAAACTTTTCTGCTTTTCAGGGGATTATCTTAACAATCTGTGTGAACATGTAAGTTGTTTTCTTACTAAAAGGAACTGATAGCTAATGTATTTTCATGAGCTTAATTGCGTATATACGAAGTCTGCCCTAAAATGTGGAGAGCCAGTATTTTGCTTGTTTTGTAAAAAGATGCACCAAGATTATCTTTAAAAAATGTGAAATATTTACTTTAGGGAATTATTTACGGTCTGAAATACTTCATGCATTGAATAATTTTCAACCAAGGAATGCAGAAAATCAAATTGTTACTTTCATATTTAACCTAACCCAAAACACCATCTGGATGGAAACCCTCTTTTAGTACTAAATTATAAAAAATTTCATAGCAAAGAATCATGGACTCATAGAAGAGTTTGGGTTGGAAGAGACCTTAAAGACTACTTAGTTCCAACCCCTTGCCATGGGCAGGGACACCTTTCACTAGACTTTGTCCTCCGTCAGCCCTGAAATTCAGTTCATTTAAATGCTTTTTGGTCATACATCTGTGAACAGCTTAATAAAAAAAAATTTAAAATTGATAGGAATCATGACTTTTTAGTTTGCTTTGGTCAGTTAAAAAAAAAAAAAAAAAAAGGTTGTACTATCCAAAAAAATCTACAATAATATTTGTACTTATTAACTGGAGCATACGAAATATTTGTCTTATTGCCAAAATATCCCTGTAGCACTACAAGTAATTAGCATTTATCACTACAATTTTTACTAAGATAAAAGAATATCAGGAATCTAATTCTAACCATTTTAACAGCTAGAGGCCAAAGTCTGCCTTCCCTTACAGTCATGTAATCACATTTGTTAACTGTTGTAAGGGCAAAATTTAGCCCCAAAGCACATTTTTATCTAAATAGATATATTTTCCTATATAAAAATAAAGCAAACCAAGCTATGTCTTATTACTGGTGTTCCCTTCTGAAGGGTAAATTCTGATATTTGAAATACCTAAACTGTATTTACAGCTGTACAACTCTGATGCTGCATACTTTCAAAATTTCCCTTGCACTCTATAAACACGGAGTAACTGGTACAATTGTCTCAAACATTTTTCTTAAAATAAAGAGCAGAGCAGCTTAGACATTTTCTTTGTCAAATTCGCAGACAAAATACATGGTAATGTGACAGGCAACATCATTCCAGCCTCCAGACGCCACCATCTCCACACAGTCCTCCTCGTCGTAGGCGTTGTTGGGCTCCCCGCTGCGCCATTTGTTGAAGGTCTGCATGGGCGACCGGTCAGAGTAGACAAAATTCCCCTCTTTCTCCAGGTCATTAATCCCAATGAAGACTCGGGTGAGCCCAGCTTGGTTGATGTACGAGGCAATCAGGTTGTTGGCAGTCTCATCCTTGGGCATGCTCAGCGTCCCTCCTCTCCCGTGGCAGTACAGCTGGGCTTCCTTGTACCTCTTCTCCTCCTTCACCAGCAGATAGATCTTATTGTCTGTCTCTCGCACGCCGGCGACAGCTGCGGGGGAGGGCAGTGCTGAAAAGTGAGCACTCGCATTTCTATAAACCAAGTCACTGCACACCCCAAAATAGCTTCACAAATCAGATGTGGAACGGTGACACTCCTTACGAGCGATTACACCGATAAAATGAGGCAAAAAGAAAGGAAAGCGGTTATATAAAATTAACCTACCATTTTTTATGAATTTTAGTTCTGTTGTCAGCTGGGCTACTTGAATATCCATTTCACCAATAGCCTTCCTTAGCTGACTGCACTCACAAGGGATGCCTGTAAAATTATATAGAAACACCCAAATCAAAAAGCTACCTAATTTCAATAATTACCTCCACAATTTTATGAAAAGACCCAGCTTGGCAACCCTGGAGAAAGCTGTCTTGCAAGTAACAGACAGAAAATTAGAGCTTTCACTACTCTGCACCATATGATTCTCAGGGATGTCTGGACCTGTGCAGAACAGCTCAGATCAATTCCTAAAAATCTCCAGCCCTGAATAATTAGTACTAACCTAAACACAGATAGATATTCTCGGCAAAACACCCACATTAGTTTTTAACTAAAAACATTTTCCAAAAATTCCCATTTTCAGTAAAATTATTTTCTTTAGTTTTCTCAAAGACTTCTTTCACAACAAGAAACAGGCTTTGCAAGTTCTTCCCAAGGAACATATGAGCAGATCCAAAATTCCAACAGCATAATGCACATAATTACCTGCAAAATACAGTTCTGTGTTTTTAAAAGTACAGAATTTATAATACTTCTGACGATAAAATTAGACAATAGAAAATCATCAATTAACCCAAATTGGCATAGGTTTGACAAAGATAATCTGAATGTGATTACTAAAAGGATAATTGTTACATCTCTGACCACAAATCTCAAAATGAGGATCAGTTACCATTTGCATTTTTTACAGTTTGCAGTTCTGCATGTAATTATTAAAATGGACTATCCAGTTACTCAGCATAGTTGTGTAAGTCAGTCTAAGCACAGAGTACATGACCTGCAAAACTCTGCATGCTGGCCAGGTGCATGACATGCTGGCTAAAGAATTAGAGTGACAAATTATGTTCTCATGAGAAATCTAATTTGTGCACCCCCAAGTGCACTCTGTCAGGAAAGGATGAATTCAGTCAAATCCAAACCTGCCTCTCCTGCACTTCTTACCCTAGGCTGTTTCTCTAGAACATCTATACACCTCGAGAAGATCCATATACCTCCATATAAGAATCTGAAGAGGGGGTGACAAAACTGAGCCAGGCTCTGCTTGACGGTGCCAAGCAATAGAACAGGAAGCAATGGGCAGAAACTGATGCACAGGAAGTTCCTCCTGAACATGAGAAAGAAGTTCTTTACTGTGTGGGTAACAGAGCACTGGGACAGATTGCCCAGAGAGGTTGTGGAGTCTCCCTCACTGGAGGTATTCAAGGTCTGGATACAATCCTGAGCCATGTGCTCTGCGATTACCCTGCTTGAGCAGAGGTTGGACCAGGTGACCCAAAGTGGTCCCTTCCAACCCAACTCATTCTGTGATCTGTAATCTTGACAATCTCCTGCTCCTATAATCATAATCCATGGAGGGGCAGGAGCATCCAACCTGCTCTTTTGTGTTGACTGGAAGACAAAGTGAGATATGCATTGATATCCTTTTGCCCTGATAAGGAACGATACAGACAGTCTGCACTTCAGTTCCCAATAGGCTTCTGGAGAGATTCCTCTGAGAAAATACGAGATACTGTTTTAGCACATACAGTAAAGTCCAGCAACTGCTGCAACTTCAATGATTTTAAGTAATTGGAAAATATCACAGTGAAATATTACAGTACCTCTGAAAAAATCATTCAATATTTCCCCCAGTATGTAAACAGGTTCATTTTTGGTGATGAAAAGTCTTTCCCATAAAGAAGGTGTGTTATGGATTACCTGGGTCACCATTAGGACCTGGTGGTCCTATGTCACCATTATCTCCTTTTTCACCTGACGAGACGAAAAATAACATAATGTTAATGCAGCCTTTTCTGTCAATGGTTCATTTAGCACTTACCTATTTTTTCTCTAGTAAAATTCAAATGTAGAAAGTAGAAATATGCCCAAGCAAAAATAAAGATTTTTCTGTCCTAGTCATTCCACAACAAAGGCCAGCCAAAGCTGTGAAACTTGAACCCAAATAATATGTACTAGAATCCACTTCTTGACATTCATAAACTTCATAGAACCAATAAATTCAGGTGCTATAGAGAGAAAAAGACTGTATATACCTAAATTTTGAATCATAATCTAGATGGTTGGGGAAACACTGGTCCAAATGACTTAACCAAAGACACATAGGAAGCCTATGGAGTAGTCAACATATGAAAACACATCTTCTAGCACTTAAAAGTCTGCCAAAGTACAGCACATGTTCCCATCTGCTTTAACTGTCCACAGTTGTGTGGCAGTGAAAAGTTCTTTGTTTTTCCTCAAACCAGGATACTCACAGTGCTTTAAGACCAAATATACTGCCGTCACAGCAAAAGGTAACTGGTTGAGAGATCTCAGTGACCTGGCTGAATGCAATGTGAGAACATTCCTACTAAGGTAAACTGTGAGACATGTTAGCCACTTTTCAAGCTCCCAGACTTTTCTGAAACATAAATGATCACACATTTTTTCACCTGAAACACAAGTGGAGAAACAATTGAACTAAACATACCTTTTGAACCAATAGGACCAATTTTTCCATGCCGTCCTATGCTGCCTTTCTGTCCTTTGTCCCCCATTTCTCCTACACATAACAGAGGATGAAAAGCACAAGGTAGAAATATAGTCTGATTCGTTCAGATTCTACTATGTTTGCAATATCAGTTTTTACAATGAACAAAACCATGCTTTATCCCAAATATTCATTGAATTCCAGAGGTCTAGCTCAAGCCTTGTGAAGAACTTACATATAGCAACCTAGACAGTGATTTGATCTTTGCTAAACAATTGACATTAACAAGGTGTGAGGGTGTAATTTTCAACAGCTCATGGTTGAAAACCACTGGAAAAGCTTTTGCAAACTTCTTTCAGCTGACCATGACAGAATTATGTTGAAAATACAGAGGATTGTTGCATTCAAACATGGATCAGCAGATTAAAACTATCGTGGAGTTGAGAAAACCTAAAGGATCCAAGCACAACTGACATTTCATCTCAGACAGTGACCCCACTGTAACTGAGGACTAGCTTTGGGCTTAACGACTTATTTATACAATATAAATACTGTCATAGGAGATAGGTTTCTCTCTGAACCAGACCATTAAAGGAGAATGGGTATGAAGGGACTACAGGGATGAACGCCTCCCGAGGCTCCCATCCTGCAGAAATCCAAGCCCAAGACATTTTAGGAAATATTTATGAACTTGTTTTCAGTGGCTGTTGAAAAGATTGCTTCTTTACTGAAAGCAACATCTGCTGTGCACTGGTCGACTACACAGGTTCAAGGAAACAATGAGACAAGGTAGGAGGAAAATCCTTCACAGGGGTTCAGCAAATGGACTTGTGCAAGCTGTCATAGCTCAGCCTTAGTTGTGGATCTATGACAACTGAAGATCTGTTGCCCCCTATTGCTACTGCAGCTAGACAGACATACATATTATTGAAAGCTGGATAATTTTATGACCCATTTTGCCAAATTTCAGAATATAAACTGATCACTGCTGGGCTAAGAGATGTTGTCTCTATTACCCCATGAAGTCTCAAACAACTCTTGTCACTTGATGGCATGAGCCAGAAAGAAACAATTTCCTCTGAACTGAGAGAAGCTAAATGTGTGTGATTTGTTGGTCTAATTAATTATTGGCAAGTCCTACAATCAATGATTTTCCTTTGTTTCTAATAAGTATCAAATTCAGACACTAGTGGACACAGGTTTTCTGTAGAAACCAAAACTTTTTTTCTCTTATCTATTCCTACTGAAAGCACCAGCCTGTAGTCAGTTTATCAAGTTGCTCTGAAAATGATGTCTCTTGTTTGTATATTAATGAATTGGGATTACCACTACAGATTAGCAGATGTTTGAATGCTTTTCTCTTTTCAGGCTGCTACACCTGAAATTGAATTAACTCATAGATCTAATGCATAAATAAAATATATAAAATTATTTCACTTCCTTTCTCACAGAAACTGCCCAGAAATAGAACTGCTTCTCAGTCACAGCCAGTAAAACCTATGTGCTCTGCTCAGAAGTAAAAGGAAAGTATGTTATCTCAAGCAACGAAGACACACATTAAATCTCCTTTCCTCATTAAAAGAATTGTTTGCATTTGGGTTTCTCTTACAGTGACTAACCCCTGCTTCCACTCCTGGGGCTTGCTCATTCTGCTTCTTCTGCAGAATAAATCACAAAGTTTCAAGAGAGACCCATCTACCTTGAGGGTTTCAAAAGTTTTAATACCTTTTGTAAATCCCTTTTTAGTGGCCCCATAGTTGTCAAAAATGTAGTCTGAGGAGTCTTAATGAAATCAGGAAGTGATAGCTGGAAAGAAATGGGAGCAATAAAAGAAATTAAGTCTCCATAGACCAAAAATAGGAAATCAAACAAAAAGAGTGAATAGAGAACTGAAGAAAGTCATCTGTCATCTCTCAGATGAAGGTGGCATACACTGGAACCAATTATAGAAGATTTAAAGGATTTGGGAAGGAACTGAGGAGAAGGAAATTCTAAATTATCTTCTTGGCAGCTTTTTCAGGCCTATAAACATGTGAAGAAATAAAATTCCAGAGATGAAAGGTGGGCTGCAAAACAAGTGAAAAAATGAGGTGTTTGACTCTGTAATACTATAAATGGGGGTCATGGAGTATGGGCAATCTCTTCAGGATTAGTTGGAACAGAAAAGAAGGTATAAAACTACCTAGAAAAAGAAAAAGGCATCAAAAAGGCAAATCTAGCAGAAATGCAAATTCACCATGTCACAGACAAATTTAGTTAAAAAGAAGAGAGCAGTAGTTTTCTTCCCAAAATTCAGAATTCTGAGACAAATCAAATCAAATTCATGATTTGACATAGAGGACATCACAGACACCTACCTAACAAGGAAAGTAGAAGCGTACCAAACCACACCAAAGGCCTCTTGAATCTAGTGCCATCTTTGACAGCAATATGCAGAGGATACTTAGAAAAAGAACATAAGATACAGATGAAGATTAAAACATCTTTCCCCTAGTGGACCTCGATAGTCTTGCAGCAGTCAGTGCTCCCAATGCAAATAGCTAGCCTGACTTGAATGAGAACAATATTTTTAAAGAATGTAATAATGCTATAGTAGTAATCTACATTCAGGATACTTCATTTTTAAAATCTGTTGGCAACTTGAAATCAGAAAATTCCAAATATGTCAACAAGCTACAGAACTGCTATACACTGAAAAATGTGAATTATCCACACTATAGAAGGTCAGCGATCAGTGATGGAACAATGGCTACAAGAAGTTACATCTTATCATAGAATCATGAAATGGGCTGAGTTGGAAGCAACCTTAAAGACCATCTTGTGCCAACCCCCTTCCACGGGCAGGGACACCTTCCACTAGACCAGGTTACTCAGGGCCCCATCCAACACGCCCTTGAACACTCTTTGAAGGATGGAGCATACACAGCTTCTCTGAGAAACTTGTTCCAGTGTCTCACCATCCTCACAGTAAAGAGTTTCTTCCTTTTATCTAATCTAAACCTGCCCTCTTTCAGATTAAAGCCAATCTTCCTTGTTCTATTATTACACTCCCTTATAAAAAGTCCCTGTCAAGCTTTCTTGTAGGTCCATTTTACTGGAAGGTCCTCTTAGGTCTACCTGAAGCCTTCTCTTCTGAACATTGAAGAAGTCAAACTCTCTCAGCCTGTCTTCAAGGCAGAGGTATCCATCCCTCTGATCATCTTCACGGCCCTCCTCTAGCAGGTCTATGTCCATTTTATGTGGGGGGTCCCAGAGACAGATGCAGCGCTTCAGCCGGGGTTCTCCTGAGAGCAGAGTAGAGTGGGAGAATCACTTCCTTTGACCTGCTGCCCACGCTGCCATTGATGCACCCAAGGGTGTGGTTGGATTTCTGGGCTGCAAGGGCACATTGCCAGCTCGTGTTGAGCTTCTCTTCAACCAACACACCCAAGTTCTTTGCCTCCAGGCTCTCAATCCATTCTCTTCCCAGTCCATATTTGTGCTTGGGATTGCCCTAACCCAGGTGCAGGACCTTGCACTTGGTCTTTTTTAACTTCACAGGCCCACCTCAAGCCTGTCCAGGTCCCTGTGGTTGGCATCCTTCCCTCCAGCATGTTGACTGTACTACACGGCTGGGTGGTGTTGGCAAACTTGCTGAGGGTGCCCTCGATCCCACTGTCTGTGTCACCAACAATGTTAAACAGATATTCTAATGTGAATGAACAGCGCATAATCATGGGAGGAATTTTATATAGCTGGGGCAAATCAATTTCACCCAGCATTAGACATCTTAAAGTTAGGGGGTTTAGTCTAAGATATTTATCTAAACTCCTGTAGTAGGCAATGGAAAATAAACACATCTAAGAAGTGATCCATCCCACTCATGTTAGACAGGTATTATAATGACAAAGTGAAAGTTTAAAAGCTCTCCACAACAAACAGGAGAAAAAAAAAAAAGAGTAAACTATTACAAATCTATACTAACTAGTAATCAGGGTAGCCAGAAAGTCTGCAAAGGAAACTAATGATAGTGAGAAAAAAATCCAGTCCAGGAAGGCAGCAGAAAAGTTTAAAGGATTTAAAAGTACACTCAAAACAAAAATGAAAATAGTACAGTACATTCCTGAATGGAGGAGTTTCTATTCAGAGGCAAGTAAAGACAAATAACTGCCCTCATGAAACATTATCTTGCTAGAATTATGTTAATAACTTAATACCAAGCTTCTTCAAACCAGTGATCCCTCTAACCAAAGACTTTCTTTCCTGTGGTGGCAGTAGAAGGTGCCATACAAGAAGATCCCACAATCCCAGCCACTATCTGCAGTCCTTTGCAGGTGGAATTGCTGGATCTGTCCCCAGCAGGTTCAGAGAGTGCCTCCTAATTCAGGTACAATGGGATATGGTGATTCTTTAATCTTGAGTATAACCTCCTCAGACCAGATACAAGAGCCTCAGCCTGTCCAGTTTCTCGTTATGAGGCAACTCCTCTTTTTCACATTTTTGGTGCCCATCTCTCACCTCTCAAGTCCTTCTTGAGAGACAGAGGTCAGAAGCACATTCATTCTTGAGACAGTGTGTGTCAGGCTTTTGTACAGAGCAAAATCAGCTGCAAAAAGAAGCTTCCTGTTTTGTCCTTTGTTCTTTTGTCATCCTTTTGTGATGACGGGCAGTGTTCTGTTGGCCTTGGGACTCTTACTAATGACTCCAGAGCAGCCCTTGAGTTTCAAGTGACAGTTTGGGGTTTTGGCATCATTTAAGTATGGATTAAATCATGCATCCCTAATGTCCCTAGGCAATATATTTATTTACATTGAAGCCCATCTGCCACCTTTTTTTCCACTCAGTTTAGCAGGATTTTCTCAAAATCCTACTGAGTTCAGGTGGAACTAGAAGACAGTTTTGAACCAGATACCCACTTTGTGAATTCACAACTGGCAATGTCAGGACTTTTATATGGAATACTGCCTGCAGCACTCCTTAGCGAGCAATAAATTCAGGAAGAAATTGACTCAGAAATGCAAAGGATTGATTGATTACATATTAATGAGCAATCACTAATAATAAAATACAAATTAAGATATTATTACCTCTTTTTAGAATTTGATTATACAAATGACTGAGCACTCTGGCTCCAATCCAGTTAAATTAATGAGTCTTCTCTTCTATTTAAGAGGCTGTGACTGTATTAGTAAACTAAATGCTTGGGACTGTTAGCTGGGAGTGGGAGCCAGGTAGTCAAGAATGGGACACTCTATGATACTAAATTGTCTTACTCTTCAATCCAGTATAATCTTGCAAGCTGCTCATTGTGTTAACTCCTAAAACATGCCCAAGAACTGCCTGAGTAAGTGTTAGCTGGCAAAAGCCAAGATCTCTAACACTGCAAAGGTAGAGACAGGTTGAGTTCCAAGCCCAAGAACAGTATGTGACACTGTATCACATACCATTACAGATGTACATAAATTAAGTACAATGTATAAAGGCTGAAATTAAAATACTAAAATAATATACATGTGGAATGGGTATGGCTCTAAGAAAATTGAAATATCTTCAAGAACATATTTTTAATTTTCTGCTCCTTTGATGCTCCTTACACATTCCAAGCGTAAATCCACCTTCACCTCCTTATTTTGATTGCAGTAAGGCGCCCTGGGACGATTGACAGGGCAGTACTGGTACTGAACTCTCTGTCTGGAATTTGAATACACAGAAGTTACGGCCTCACAGACTGCACCAGGACTCAGCTAAATAACTGAGCTTACTCCCAGTGTGGGAGAGCATAGTACAGCCATCAGTGAAAGGGAAAAGTTAATCCTGTGAACTTCACACTCCAAAACTTGCACTTCAGTACACACTGCTTTCATCTGAAACAGCCATTGTACCTGACCCAGTGCTCCATGCTTTACATAAGGCCCACAGAGTTTTATATTCTGCTGACATGCTATGCATCATAATTGACCTATACAATTAATTAAAAGCAATGAGGAAAGTAAGTGGAATTTAACCTTAATCAGCACCCAAAGACATCAGTATCTCTGATGTCACCCTGAAGCATCAGAACAGCCAGAACAAGATTTATTTCACGTAAGCATCAGAAAGTTTTAATTTCTATCACTTTCTGAGTTACCAGAATCTGAAAATATCATGAGGAAGTGCTATGATAAAAATATTTGCAGCACTTTCTGATCTTGAGCTGTTCATTTCAGGTCAAATATGCCATAAGAAGATAGTTTCTTTTGTAAGTTATTTTATGGTTATTATATACCTATGGAGTTCAAAGAAATGAAACACATTTTCTTAGATGAACTTGCTAGGAAAATTAAACAAAGAAAGGAGAAAGAAAAAAAAAAGAAAAAAGATGAGTGGGATTTTGATAATGTAAATTAAGATCAAAAGTAGAAAACTCTGCAAGTGTGGCAGAAGGATTATAGTTTCTCCCTCATGTAAACCATCACTTACTCGAAGAGGAGAAAAAATAAAATGAAATATTGTAGCTTGCATCAACAGGAGCCAAATATTGGACCAAGACAAAAATTACCAGGCTTCAAGAGAAGTAGAAGGGGTTGAACACATGCTAACACACTGACTGAAATTCAACAGACTACTGCATAGAAGCAGGGCTGCTGCCCATGGATGTTTTTAGGGGCAAATGCAAAGTGAAGAAACAATGATTTTTGCAAAGCATATTGTTATATTTTATTTTTGTCTCAATGTTCCATCTTCTGGATAAGAAATGGAAAAATCCTTGGTCTTCTGGAAGAGAATATACTTAGTCTCAAGCAGCTTGAGAGTCTAAAAAAGTATTTATGCATGAATTTAGCTACAGGTCTGCACACTACACAGTCTGTGGAGGTTAACAAAGACTGAAGGGTTTTTCCAGGTCAGAGTTGGATATTCTTATGTGTCCTTTCCATAGACTAGAAATCACATCTGTGAAGTCTGTTTGCTTATCCAGGCAACACTGTGACAATTCAAATTATACTGGATATAGTACCATGATGAAAATGGTGCCATATGATAGAAATTGTTTTTAAAGTATCTTTATTTATTTTCTTTGCTAAAGCATTTGTGGAGTTGATGAAGACATATCTACAAAATATACAGCATTAATGAAAAGACTAGCTAATTTGAATTTATTTTAAACAAGAGCTTGTTTGCAGAAATTTCTGAATGCAAAAAGGAAAGCAGAAAAATACGTTGTTGCAGAAGTAGTAAGAAATTTTGCCTGTGTTTAATTGAAAGTGCTACCTGAAAAAATACTGATATACTATGCATTAATGTTTAATTTTCTTTAATCTCTTTTCTGTTTCATGTATGTTTTCTTGCAGTTTATTTCCATTTCAGTGTTTCTTCTTTCAGTCTCATGAGAATTTTTAGAGGGATGAAAAATTGGAAAATTACCACTGTTACCAGCATTAATCAAGCATGCCTTATGAGAATTATTTTTTCAAACAAATGCATTTTTACCATATAAAATAAACAAATGAAATGCTACATCGTGGATTGGCCTGACTGAAAAAGAGTACTTCCACATCTCAGGTGGTCCAAAGCATTTTGAAGTGACATAAAATGCCAAGACAGAGAAACATGTAGGACAGCATGATGAGAGGGGTTCTCAAGAAGTTGTCAAGACAACTTCATGCCAAAGAGCATGGAGAAGGCTGAGGCACTTAGTGCTTTCTTTGCCTTTGTCTCAGCTGGCAAGGTCTGCTCTGTGGCCTCCCAGTTCTGCATGTGTGGTAGCAAAGACCTGGGGAGGACAAGCTACTCATGGCAGCTGACAATTGAGTGAGGGGCTGCTTCACCTGGATGTACACGAGCCCACGGTCCTGCCCACAAGAAATTCAAGAGTGCTGAGAAGGCTAGCTGGTGCTGCTGCAAGGCTGCCAAAGTCTAACCAGCAGCTACTGAAAGAGAGAATAAAGTAGAAGATGCTCCATGCTGGCAGGAACGGTTGGTGTGTTGGAGGACAGCCCTGCCAATCGGGAGGAGCTCAACAAGCTGCAGAAACGTGTTGACAGGAATTCATGGGTTCACCAAGATCCTGAGTTGCTCACTTGTGATGCTTTGGTGAAGTCTGGCCAACGTCTGGGTAAAAAACTCCTTTGCATAAGAGGACCCAGAGATTTTTGGGCCCTCATACATGAGAAGCAAACTGAAGTCCAGCTGAGGAAGATGGTTTTACTTAGCTTGGAATACAGAAAGGTAAGGGGGGAATTAATTGCAGTCTTCCACTACTTACAAGCAGTTTCTAGAGAAGATGCAGGCTTTTTTTTTCTCAGAGACGCACAGAGAAAGGACAAGAGGCAACGATTACAAGCTACAACAAGTCTTTCACGATGACACCAGTGAAACAGATTGATTAAAATATATGTGGAATCTCCATCCTCGGAGTATTTCAAAAGTCTACTGGACAAGGCCCTGAGAAACATGCTCTGATATTGAAATCTGCCCTGCTTAAAGCAGGAGACTGGACTAGATGATCTCTTTACAACCTTTTAACCAAAATTATTCTGTCATCCAACACTTCAGGCTGCATTGCCTTGAAAGATCTGTTTTGTTTGGTTTTTTTTAAGAGTCACCCTTGAAAGGATCTACATAAGGGAACACACACTGAACACACACACCCCTCATGGAAGTTATAAATTTTTCAGTGTATTGTGGAGGAAGAGCTCTAGCTATGGATTTTGGTCCCAGGGTAATCAGTGACAGACTTCCATAACTGCCTAAAAGAACAATAAAACAGATCGTGCATCATCATAAGTATAAATTATTTCTACAATTGCTTTGAAAGGAAGATTGTAAACTCAGTTCAGTAAAAACTAACTCCAGCCTTCTGATGACAGGAATGTCAATCTTTAATTTCAATATTGAAATAAAAGAGCTAGACATCTCCTAAGTTGAACCTTTCAGAACACACACTTCCCAGAAAACTTATGAAGGTCAAATTTCCTCCTTGCTTCAGGAGGAAAACAGATGTGAAAAAAGAGAATTTCCTGCAAGACAGAAATGCTACATTTCTCTCAACTGTATAACTGAATGTTGTTGAGCACCATTCCTCTCAAGAGCTCAAAATATTTTTCAACTACAATGCAAACAAATTCATCACCATTTTCCCATAGCCAAAAAATGTGGGAACACTCACGTTCATCTCTGCCTATTATGGCTTACTGTTTTCCCCCAATGGTTTTAATTAAGATGTTGCAAGTGTCCAAATTCACAAAAAAAAAAGTCAAGAAAATTGAGCCTTGTGAATTTCTACCCTCTGATCTAATGTGAAGTTTTCATTTGCAGAAGGCAAATTATGAAGGAGACATTTATGATGCCTTTCTTCACAGAGACCTTTTTAAAAAAATCCAGATTTTTTTATTTACAAAATATATTTTTTTAACCACAAGGTAATACTTAGTCTACAAATGAGTGCATATAGTTGTACTGGTTTTGGCTAAATTAAATTAATTTTTATCATTGTAGCTTGGAGGTGGCTATATTTGGGTTTTGTGACCAAAGCAATGTTGATAACACAAAAATGTATTTATTACTGCTGAACAGTGTTTGCACAGGCTTAAGGCATTTTCTGCTTGTCACCCCATCTCTACCCCACCAGCAAGGAGGCTGGGAGTGCACAAGAAGCTGGGAGGAGACACAGCCACTGACCCCAAATGACCCAAGGGAAAACCCCTAATGTATGGGATTGTGCTCAGTATGTAAAGCTGGAGGAAGAAGGAACAGAGGGACATTTGGAGTGATCATGTTTGTCTTCCCAAGTCACTCTTGCATGTCCAGGGGCCCTGCAGTCCTGAGGATGGATGAACACCTGCCTGACTTTTAGAAGCACTGAATTAATTCCTTGTTATGCTTTGCTTGTGTACATGTGACCTTCGCTTACCCTGTCTTTATCTCAACCCATGGGTTTTCTCACTTTTACCCTCCTAATTCTCTCCCCCATCCAAACCAGGGGATGTGAATGAGTGGCCATGTGGGCCTGAGCTGCTGGCTGGGGTTAAACCACAACAGTATTAAAAGAAAAGGCCAATGATGAATTAGTCACCCAGTTAAGGGAGCAAGGACCCCCATCACCATCATTTCACAAGAAAAAGCAGCACTTTCTCAGGAATGACTTTCAAAGCATCTCCTATATCAAAGTTACCTTTCTCTCCTGGAGGTCCAACTCTGCCTGGACGACCTGGAGCACCTTTCTCCCCCTTTTCTCCAGCCTCCCCTGTTGATACAAAAGTGATCAAAAAGAAGAATCATATTAAACGTGGACTATTTTCTGTTATCAGCAGTGACAAGAATGCCATTCTCTCCAGTGAAAAAAATATAAGCAGATGTGATCTGATTTAACAGCTTTACTTGATGGACAGAAAACAGATTTTTCTTCTATTGATGCAGACACTGGCAAACCCTGTCAATGCCTCACTGAAGTCTTATAAAACAGGTCTAGTTTTGTGATGTTACTAATATCACTGACCTCCAAAAGGTCAAGAGCACAATTCACTTAAGCATAAGCTTCAGAATCAGATCCCAACTTAACACATGGACTTCTGTGTTCACCAAACATTTTCTGAGCCTCTGCTAGGGGCATGTTTAAGCCTCAAATGAAAATGGCTTAACTATGACCTCAAATTAAAAGAAAAAAATGTCATTTTTGAGACCCATAAGAAGGCACGGCTTCATCTATAGTTAAAGGACAAATTTTAAGCTTGAAAGCATTAACTCCCTACTCCTTATTCTCAGTTATATATTGTACCTTTTAATCTCTGAGGTATGAACCCCAGAGCAGTGTACTTACATGCACATAGCTTGTGGTGTATAATTTTATTCAGCATATTTAAATGTCACTTTGTGCAAAAAGTGTTTGCTTCCCTGGTACCTTTAAAAATTTGGGGATGCTTAACTTGTTTTGTCCCCTACAACTGTACTACTACTGTAGTCTGTCATTGGCATAAAATTAAAATCTCTGACAAACAGAACGTTAAAGAATGATTTATACAGCCACCTTGACAAAACAAGATTTATATGAGGAAGGAGAAGAAAGTTCTATGGCTTCCACAGAATATAAAGTGCTGCTATGTAAAATCCAAAGTTAGCACAGCACACACAATGTCCCAGCACTGTATTTCTGTGGAGGAAAGTGAGCATTAGCTGCTCTCCAGCAAGCTGATGGGAGCACCACAGCAGGAAAGTCAAGGTTATCACGCACCACACAAGCCCAGCTCTCGGGCATAGCTGGCAGTGGTGGTTCAGAGAGGAGTCACAGAGATGACATGTAAAAACATGTCACACCACAGCACATTTCAAATATGCAGCCTCCAGCCCTTTTTCCATCTCTCTCTTTATTGTGGGCCTAGGTGGCTGTGAGCTGAACTCAGCCCTCCATCTGTTATATTTTCATTCTTCAGGCTGTTCCAGACCATCTTCCCTGCCTTCAGACATGCAAAAATAGGCCATTCTCTGACCTTAATGAGGACAAACTTCACATAATCCCCAGTGGATAATATTGTTAGTATGAAACAGGCTATAATTTGGCACATTTGGGAACGTCACATTTTTATTATCAAGTAACCAATAGGCTTTGTATGATTGCCTTTCACCCCTCTGTGCTGGTTATGAGTTCTTTGCTTCCCAAAGATAAATCCTGACAATGACTTTTCCTTGCTCCCTGGAGGCTGAGAGCAGGCTATTACAGCCTATTGCTTTACATGTTCTTCAGAGTGAAAGCTGTGCATTAGGGATCAATAAAATAGATCACTCTTGCTCCAGGCCATTACACTTGCCTGCATTTATTCTTATAATACGATGACACCACATTCCTTAGTGTGGGTGTTTTAAAAACTTTCTCCAGGAGGAGATTACCCCATTACAGCCCCAGCTACAGAGCAGTAGACTTTTCTTCTTATCAGCTGTTTTAAGGAGCAAGACCTTGGCCAAGAGGGACTGATCAGTGGTACAGCTCAGCTTGCCTTGTGTAAGTCCCTATTCTTGTTGTTTGTACCCTGAGCATTGACAAAATTGAGGAAGTAAAGCCTATGCAGGTGTCATGGGCAACAAAACAGTTTTCTGTCAAGAAATTTCAATCAATTTAATTTTTTACCAATAAACAGTAATATTTAACTTCTTGATTCAAGAAATAAACAAAGACACCCCTGTGCCTCCTTTCTGATCTGCAGTCCCTCTATCTACAGCCAAGTCCCTTCAGAACAGGAGGTTAGGATCTGTGCATTATAGACCCCACCCCACTGATCTATTGTGGTCTCTTCCACCAGACACAGTCCCTTTGTTCTTGCACCTCTTGCTCAGTCTCCTCTCCATCACTTCCTGGATATGTGCTCCAGCCCCACTGCATGAAACAGCACTTTCTTTGTCAGCACAATGCAGCATTGTCTTTGCAGCTGAGACAAGCTGAGATGTAGTTAGTAGTGCTCCACAGTGTTGAGATGCCTCATACTCCTAAAAGAAATTTAGCCAACATGAGCAGTGGCAGGATCATGAGTTTCAGGCCCCAACACTACTAGAAGTCCTTCCTACATCATCTCTGGGAGAGTTCTTTCTTAATTCAGGTGATATATCTAATGACTGCTGTTGATTTGCCTCCTTTTGTGAATTCTTTGGGACAGGATTTGTCTATTCTTATATTTGCAACTTCCTACCATAAGGCATACCATCTACAATGTGTAATGAAAATAGTAGATCAAATGTGAGCCATTAAGCATTCCTGCCTTGTTATAACATCTTTCCATTGTTCATATTCCCCAAGTGAATAGATGCATCAAGAGTGGGTGTAAAAAAGAAATGGGTTTTTTAACGTAGTATCAACTTTTTAATATCTTGAACATCATTGAGACTATTAAGACAACTCCTACTTCAGACCCTAGAAGGGAGACAAAACAACATGGCAAACTGAGAATTTAAGCTTTGAAGGATTGTTCTATGTTATTTTTTTCTCCACAACAGTAGTAACTTCATGTGCCTATCAAAAGAAACTGGATGTTAGGAAGAATATGAGTGAGCTCTGTAGTAAGGCTTCATCTTCCATTGTTTTTTCACACACAGCACACTTTTCTTATTATTAATATTGCTGGCTTTCTAAAACATGGTTCAGTCCCCTGTCTGCATTCTCAGAGCCATATTTTTTCCTTTACACTTTTCATGTTACTCCTTTATACTTGAGTTAAAAAATAACCAACCCACCAAAACCTGCCCTCCAAAAAAAACCCCACTAAAATAACTACAAAAACAAACAAGAAAAAAAAAAAACAAACAAAAAACCAAAAACAAAAACAAAAAAACCCAAAAAACACAGAAAACTCAAATCAAAACAAAAATACCCCAAAAATATAAACAAAGAAACAAACATCAAAAACCACCAAAACCAGTCCCTAAGACCTAAACTGCCAACCTTAACCTTATTTCTGATTTTCTATTCTAGGTATCTTTACTGGCTTTCTTCCTTATCCATTTCCACCTCCATTCCCATCTCATGCCCCTTCTGATTTCCTCTTTTACTCTATGGGATCTTAATTGATTTTGTGTCATTTTACATTTATTTAGTTTCCAGTCTTTCCACTCAGTCTCATTCTTGAGCTCTTCTTTCTTTTGGGTTTTTTTTTTCACTTTTATCTCTTTTTGTTCTTCTAAAATTCCTCCTTTATGCTTATGCTTTTGCATACTTTTCCCTGATGACATTCTCCTTCATCACCCCATTTGGTCTCCACTTCTTGCACATCTTAAGTTCTATCCTCTGCCATTCACATACCCCATGGTCTCCCTAATTCCTTGCATTTTTTTCCCCTGTATCTGTTTTTCCCAAATTCTGGCAGAGCCATGCCCAGCAGTGTGTGGCACTCTATTTCTCCACCACTGGAGGTGTTGCTGGCAGCCCAGCAGAGGAGGAGATGGTGCAGATCTAAAAGCAGCAGTAAGCAAATCGTGCAGTGAGCAAATCATGCTGCACAGGAGCTGAAATTTGGGCACATGGCCACACGTGTGCTCAGTTTAAAGGAAGCCTTGGCCAGGGAAATGGGTTGGAGTTGTGCCAGTGGGGGACAGCAGTATCTCATTGCCACCTCTCTGAGCCAGTCCCCCTGACAGCATAGTTGGAGCACCGAAAGCTTTTTAGGGATTCCACATTAACTAAGTCTGTATCAGGCCATTTTGTTCTTCACTGAATCTGTGCATCAATCTCTCTTAATTTTGCAAGGCTTATAGTTTATGAAACTGAGTGAAATAATTAGCACACAGTAGTTTTCAGGCCTCTCTCTGGTTTCCAGGCTCAGGATTGTCTTCTTCAAAAGGGTCCCGCACAGCTTACTTGAAAAATATAGTAGTATAATAATAATAATAATAATAATCCTTGCATTACGATGGTAATCATAGATGCTAATTTTGACTGATTACAAAATTAAGGAAACCAATGCAAAGTCACAAAACTTGCCATCTCAAGTTCCTTGATACGAAAAATATTTTCAAAGCTTAGGGCTCTGGAGTCTGACCCTTTGACTGATCTTACATGCAAATTTGGACAACATATACTTAACTTGTTTGTGTTCTCCTCTGTAAGTCACATTAACAGCACTATCTTATGCCTTTTACACAGTAAATATATCAAGAAAATTAAACAATGTTACTCAAGCCTTAGTCAAACCTCAGAAGGCCTGGATAAAATGTTGATCTTTTTAACTAGAACAACTGCAGAAGGTTTACATATTATTAAGATCAAAAGCATTTATTGGAGTGAATAGTGAATTCAGGCATCCAAAGCAGCATCTATAATAATAATAATAATAATAATAATAATAATAATAATAATAATAATAATAATAATAATAATAATAATAATAATAAT